>VZUA01059664.1:43743-58329 GCA_013401035.1 Horornis vulcanius
TGGGTGGACTCGATCTTAGAGGTCTTTTCCAACTTTAAAGATTCTATGATTCTCTGAATGCCACTGTTCCTTTCTCTGCTCTTGCAAAAGGTATCTACAATCATATGGAAAACAATCAATGAAAAATAGTGAAGTCAATTAATTCAGTGTGTTTCTTTGGCTTAAATAAACTAGTAAATACCTAGAGTTCTATATTTGATCAGAACAATAAAATACTCAGGTTTAAGTTGTAAAATGTATTGATAAACAGAAAGTGTACGAATTTGCATCCTTGAGACCCATAAATATTTGCAGACATAATTTACTCCATGCATTTTATAAATACCATGAAAGATGAACATTTATGGTCAAAGCTTCTAATATCAAGAAATATTTGGAATCCTACATTTTTTCCACTTCTGAATGCATTTTGATAGTTAGAAAAATAAACTAAAGCAGCCTATACCTGCACTGATTTTTAAAGAGAGTAGAACAGAGGCTATAAAGGATCCATAGATCTGCTGCCAAACTAATGAAATCACAGCCATTCAGTTGATACTCTAAATGAAATTCTATTCAAGTGTAATGGACAACACTTGGTACAACAATAAAATAGTAAGTGCAGCACTCTTATATGCTGTTTTCTCTCCATTTGTCCTCCTTATTTAGATGATGTTCTTCCTCCCAAATCCACTCTGCACCTAATCCACAATCACCTGTGGAGATACTCAGTCAAGAAAATTCCCATCCAGTGAACTGGTAACTAGCAGAATGAGCAACAGTGCCACTCACAAAGCTTCTGCCATGCTCTCATATATGCTGTGGATTCAGTAACTCACTCATGCTGGTTATTTGATTATTTTTTGCTGGTGGAAAGCAAGGCTATATGGTTCGGACTATATTAAACTCACTGAGGTCATTAAATGCAGAGATTAGATTTTAGTTTGTATTTCTGCAGCTATCAAAAATTGGGAGTTTAAATTTACATACTAAGCAAAATGTATAGCCTTCTTGACAGGGCCCAAATGGAATGTCATTAAAAGTCCAGTCTACTGTATTCACAGCCACACTAATTGCCAGTACAGCAACATCAGCATCCAGCAGACCTGGACTCTGCACTGGTCCAGCTTTTTCTTTATCTGGTTATAACAAACAGTAAGGAAGAGTCTATTAAACACGTATAACATAGAGATAGCACCCATCAATTAACTAACTAATTAATTAACTCCCTAATTAAAAAATAGTTGATATTTGTTCTACAATTAAACAGATGCAGTTATTACAGAGACAGTTATTACTGTCTCACTGATCAAGCTGAAGTAATTCATGAGATGGTAAGAAAGGCATCAGCATAATTTTAATATATCAGTGTAGTACATACAGTCTGGCTTATTGAGCAACCATATTTCATGAATATGAAAAAATGTTAGCTGTGCAAGAATTATTCCCTGGAATCCTTCCAAGCCACTTAAGAACGGAATATTTCTCCCCATTGCTATGTTCATTTGGAAACATGGTTATCTAAAGGATGATTATGGTATTTTTTTAAAAAATGCTCGATCCAGGAAAGCAATTATTTAGAGAAAAAGTTATAAACTCATTAGACTTGTACCTTCCTAGAAAACAACCTTCAGTACCTGCCCCACAAAAGACCCCAGAAATAAAAAGTTAAGTGGTTATGCTTCCTTCCTTACCCCTTTTATCCCCAGAANGGTTTTTTAGTATTTGGGCAAAGTCATTAATACATAATGATGACAGAAAGTTTTTTTAATTAGTAGGTAGATTTCACCTTGAAAAAACTGAAGTGGGAATGATATATAAGAGAATCAACACTTTCAGAATGCAAATGGTGAGGTTTCACAGAACAGAAATACAGCAGGGCTGAAGGAAATGAGGCAAAGTTGGCATTCATTTCATTTGAAGAAGATTATGTCATAAAAGCCAGAGGTGGATTTCATTTCATAATCATCTTCAATACATTTAACAGGTTGACAACAGGCATGTGAAATAGTATATATACTGTCTTTAAATGCAATAATCCTTAAACCTGTCAAATGAGACACACACTGCAGACAGAATCTTCTGCATTAGTGCCCGTTCAATATATAGTAGAAATCAAAAAAGAACTCAATAATCTGAATGTTACTGGGAATTTTCAGAAGACTACAATTATTTTAACTACTTCAAGCAGCCAGATTCTGTTACTCCCTCCATGCTGAACAGCATCATACCCTTTGAGAAATGCAGCCATCCTCCCAGCCAGGGTTCAGGCGGCAAATCTCACCCATAATGAATCACAGACCGTTTTTTAAGATTTGGGTAATGCAGTTTTAGGAGGAGAGCTCCCTGGCTGCGAGGTTCCTTTGTTCAGGAGCGCAAGAGTGACGTGCCAGGGAGGCCTGTCCACACAGTTCTGTGCCTTGGAGCTAAACTGTGTAGCCCACCTGGCTCCCCAGGACAGTCACTGGACAGTGACTTTAGGACAGCTTTTCCTAAAGCACCCAATTATCTCCTCCCCTTTCGATCCTGACTTTTATCACTTTAACAGCTGAATGTAGAAAGTCTCCATAATGAGCTTTGCTAACCACTTGCCAGTGCCCTCATAAGGATTTTATTTTTAACAATTTGGAACATGCCAAGAAAGAAGTGAAAGGTCAAGAAAACTGAGGAGCTAGAAGAAATGGATATGCTGTTTTCAGGCACCTCAACTTGACACGCATGGCGACCAATTTAAATTTCTAGTTTACTGCTTTTTTCTGGACCCCTCAGGGCAAGAGCCCTACTTAATTTATAAAAAGAACCATTACCATATTCCTGATTACAATATTTACTGTCCAGAACTATGTTTATGGGAGATTTTGACTCACTGATGTAAATATTACGACTTAAACCAGTCAGGCAATTCTGTTCCTTTGCTTTGCCCTATTAAAATAAGCATGAATAGCAGCATAGAAAGAGGTTTAGGCAGATTTTGGTCTTCATTATATGAGTCACAGTTTGTCCTCCAACCCTTATATTTACCAGTATTTTCTGATTTTCCAACTTTTATTCTGTGTTTTCAGGCAAAATAATTTTAATATCTCACAGTAAAACAGCCTTTGATTTAAAGACAAACCTGCTCCATTCTACAATCTTTTACTGGAAATATTCTCCACCTCTTTCCCTAGTGTGGGCCAAATCTTATTAGATCACTTTTTTCTTGCAGTCAGAGGCACAGCAATCACCTCTCCTGACAAATACAGCTCTAGAACAACTGCAAATACAGTCAAGGAAACATGATACACTGAAGATTTTTTTGTTTGTTTATTAGATATTTTCATGAGGGTATTTTTAACTACCCTTTCAGGCCAGTCTTTCAGGGAGGGACAGAAAAAAAAGAACGGGTAATCACACGGCTTTGGCCAGTACTCCATGATCCACCAGCAAATGCTCTGCAGATTAAAGTCTGAGGAAATGCTAAAGAATAGGTTTGCACTAACCAGCTTCCAGGGAAGCTCTTATGATATTTCATCTAACATTCATTAGATCTTTCAGTAGGAATCAATGAAGGCATATGTGCCTTATGTTAGCACTGGTGAAGATTATTAACTGCTTTCATAAATACTAAGTAAAATGTGTAAAGAGCCAGGAAAAATATTGGAAAGATATGTCCACTTGGCTCTGTGCAATTCAGTCTTTCTGCAAAGCACAGAAACTGCTTTTTGTGGGGATTAGCTGATCATTTCCACAGTAGACACATTATTTTTAATTCTTTGTGGCTTATTCCTTATATCACTTAGCTTAAATCCATGTGGTTTTAAGTATCAGATGATGCCAAAGCAACCCTGATTTGGATAGACAAGATTTGTTTCAGGATTTCAAATTAAGGTGGGTGTGTGTGTACAGTTGAAAGATTTAGGATTGATCCTGACTTGCAGAAATAACTCAATGCCATTTTTTTGAAAGCATTGGTGTTTGATCCACTGATTTGGTAGGTACACTGGTGTGTGGCCAGTGCTCAATCCACTACATCCACTAAGCTATTAAATGAGCTAGATGTTTCTGTCATCACACTGGCCCTCGTATACAAAATTCTTTATGAAGTTAAAAAGGAACACGTCACCTAAAGAAAGGTCAAGTTATGCTATGAGGCATGAATTGAAGCTGTTGAAATCAATGCAGTTCTATGTAGGAACAGCAGTTTGTAGAAGAGGGTTTATTTTATAGTCAGTGTAGCTTATGTTGCTTTAGAAGCATTTTAAAAGCTCAAAAAGCCTCTGCCAATCCAGACCAGTTGTTGGTAGAGATGTACCAACAGAGGTAAGTGACCACTGTGATTTAATCACAGTCCTGGGTACATGACCACACATTTTCCAGTGAGTGCCCCTGAACACTCTTCTAATTTTTACTGCTTGATGAGATTGCTTTCCTCTTTCAGACTAGAACACCATACTAGTATGTCTCTAAATGCTTTTGCACAATGAAATATATGCATTACACTTTGTGATGACAAAATCTGTCTGCAAGAACAGGTTAATGAATCCAATCATTGACAAACACCACATGTAAACTGCACCTGTCACTTTTGTCATCAAAATTTCTTATGATGAATTAAATGATAATGATTTCTAATTTCAATACTATGATGCAAGATTTTCTGTCACAGTACGCTCAGTTTCAACTTTTAATTTAAAAAAATCTGTAATATCTATGTAAACTTTGGCATTCTACAAAATGCTTCTTTTTGTACTTGCTTCTTATGCACTGTGAACTAAACTAAAGACAGGATAGGAAAGAAATGGAAAAAAAAAAGCCTTACCCTCATGAAATGAAGAATAGTTAGCCATGGCAAAGAGATGTAAATAGGAAAAGTTGAATGCAAGATGTGTGGAAAGGAAAGGAAAGACATCACTGAAAACAGGGAAAAAGAAAACAAAAGAAAAAGTGAGGAGGAATGGGGAATGGTTCCTCTTAAATAATATATTGTGAAGGCTAGTTTGCCAATGGCTTTTGAAAAGATTGCGAAAAGAAGTAAATGCACGGACAACAGAAATAAGAGCTGCCATTGTATCTACAATCAGTAGTGATGTTGCTAAGCAGAATTTTCTCTTGTCAGTGCAGTTTGGAAAATTGTAATCAGTACTAAATTATCATCAAGAAATTTACATGTGAAGTCACAGCTCTGCTGAACATGTTAAAGAAACCAAGTCATGAGCTAATATCTACATAAAAATAACTTTTTTAATATATGCAACTCACAGAACATTATAAACAGTATAACACATCACCTCAACCTTGCTCAAGCATTTGTGATTTTCCCAACGTGGCGGGAGAAAGTCTTTAAAGGTGGAGGTTTTCTGGTTAGAGAACACTGATCCACTGGTAGAGTATTACTCAGAAAATAAACAGGAAAAAGCCATTTCCAAGGGACCTAGACAAAATGCAAGTTTTGAATCTGGATTCCCAATTCAGCTCAGTATATTGCTGCTCAGTTGTTGATTGCATTACTGATTTTGTTGTTGCTGACCACTTGCTTGCTTTTCCAGAGATGGCATAGGGAAGAACCCTGTATCTTCTCCTCCCCTACTGTCGCCCTGTTTTTCAGCCTTCTGGTTTGGAGTCAGTTTATCACGGATTTTCATGGAAACAAAGCAATGTTTTTGTAATTGTCTATATTGTTTACATTCTTCTGTTTAGGAGGGACAATTGATGGACACTTTCTCAGACCAGTGGAATTGAAGAGGTTCAACCTCTGTCTTCTAAGGTAGTCTCATTTCTGAATTTAGTCTGATTTCTGAAAATCTATATAAGCTGAAAGTGAAAATTAAACTCCCTCTTATTCCCGCCTTGACTCAGCTGTGGTGTCTGTGTCTCTCTTGTGATGGCAGTGCGTCACCCTATCATAGAGGTTTTGATTTCATCATAGTAAAGAAAAGAAAGAAAAAAGAAAGAATCCTTAAAAACGCTTAAAATGCTTAAAAACGCTTCACAGAATAAAGAACTGTTCTCCATCCGGCATTAGTTTGGTTTGCTTTAATAACCAAAACTGTCTCTCCATTGTTTTTTGTCCATTTCTCTGCTCTGCAGAAAAGGAACAAGAGCTTTAGGCTGGCTACAGGACTAAGAAAGTGACAGCCACCACCCATCTTAACATCTCTAGAGCAAAGTAGCCAGGAGGTGCTGTGGTATTCATTTGCAGTGCACAATTCACCATCAGCACGTAGTGTAAGCATGAAAGAGGGTGTGGCAACTTATAAATGACTGTTGCTTTTCCCCCTGTTCTCCCTGAGAGCACTGGGTGACTGGGAATGGCATTGGACTAATGGAACAATAAAGAGGAGCCCAGTAACCAGAATGGTCGTGCATCCAAGCTGTTACAAAGGGCATTTAACTTCAATTTTCTTCAAAGGCTACTGCTAAGTCACACCTTGTCTGTCACACAGGTCCATTCAAATTTTTTGTGTAAATCTGGATTTCTGAAAAGACACCAAATGGTAGATTTAATCAAATCCATTTTGACAGGATGGATGAGCATCAGAGGAGCTGAGGTTGTCCTTCCTACAGAGCACATGACATAGGGGCAAAACCACTAAGACATATCACTGTTAAATATTATCTGGACTCACAGAGCCAGATCCACCAGTGTTTTGGAATACACTGGACAACTCCACTTACACATCCATCATCTTTTCTAATAACTCATGTAGCTGCAAGACTTCTCCAACCCATTGTTCTCTTTGTAAATAAGTTAGACAAAATCACACACTTACCATAAATCTCTACAACTACACTGCTCCATAAACTGCTCTGAACTCCAAACCTCTCCTCATAGGAAAGGACATTAATCCACTCTGAATTGGTTTTCTTATTAAGCCTTGATTTATTGCTCTGCCCTCTCTTAAAATGCCTTTTATTTATTTGACAATATTTTACACAAGCTGTCAAAAGCCGCCTGAAAATTTATAACAGTTTTGATCTCTGGATCCCCTTTCAATTCAAAACCATAATTTATTTATTTTTTTCTTTTAACAAGTTGTCTAACAGGCTAGAACGACATGATTTGCCCTTGTAAATGCCATTCTGGTTTGACCCTATCAAGTTATACTTATTTAAGTATTCACACTATTTTATCCTTGAGCTCAATAGGTTCTCCGTGTAAGTGGTAACAGGAGGACATCAGCTAAACCCTTTGCAACATGTTGTGGTTTGGTTTACGGATTCTTGTTGGCTCTTATGCTGCATCTAAAAAAAACCCAAAACAACCCAAATTCCTCCCTCCGCTGCCCTCCTCTCCCCTTCCATGTTCTGGAAATGAACAAGAATTCCTATAAATCAGATTTCCTGCCAAACATGTTAAGAACAAAACAAAATAAAACCATAACCAACAAAACTAAAAAATACAAAACACTCTAAGCTTTTATCCTGATAGTGATTCAAAGGAAACTAAAACAAGGAATAAAAAAGTTTACCTCCATCACGCACAGGTAACATATGCTACCTACACTCATAACTTTCAAGTAAACAGAGGCTTATGTACTTTGAAGCAGATTTGTAAACATAGTTAAGAAACACTAAATGGTAGAATTTGTATTCATTTCCATACCATTCCTTTCTAAAAATCTCTACAATAAAAATGTTCATGCAATTTATCACAAGCTTCTAGCTTTCCACATTTAAGCCAAATGAACTCCTGGGAAAAACATACTACCTGCTA
Source organism: Horornis vulcanius (assembly GCA_013401035.1). Lineage (NCBI taxonomy): Eukaryota > Metazoa > Chordata > Aves > Passeriformes > Scotocercidae > Horornis > Horornis vulcanius. The sequence continues at coordinate 51,416 of VZUA01059664.1, forward strand.
CTCCAGAAGAACAATAGCAACAGCAGAAGCTTTACAAAAAGCATATACATATATGCTGAAAAGCTCATAGACCTACGTGAAATGCATTCAATGTTCTTAGTTGTTACGTTGCAATTAAAATTCCTTTATAACCTAAAGTTCTGCTTCCAAATCTGAAAAGACGTGTTTGGCCATTGAAAGGATGCTGCTGTACAGAGCAGCTTTAGTAATAAAGCAGTCTGGGTAGCCACCACCACACCAGAGTGACATTTCATGCCCCGGTGAAAGGCAGCAGTGCTTACCCAGGCAGGATCCCAGGCTCAGCCTGTGGCAGACACGGAGTGTGTGGGCACAGCTGCGGGCGTGGAGAGCGACGGCAGCAGCTGCTGGGCTGTCGGAGCACAGGCAGAAGATGGCTCTGGGCTCCCACTGCCCGGGACAGCGCTCACAGCCCCTGCTCACAGGGCCACGCTCTGCAGCACCCACCCTGCAAACACTGCGCTCCTGCTCTGCCGGCTTGAGGAGGAAGGAGGGTGAGAGAAGACCGAAAAATGACCTGTTGTTGCTCCTTTCCAGGTGACTTCCTGAATAAAGCGTTCATGGGCCAGGAACACAAGTTGTTTACAGCAGAAATTTAGACTGCTTTTAATTGGTGTATGCAGTAAAATTTAGTCAAACTGACCTGATCTGGGTTTCTGTTCCTTTGTATTGGAAAGTGTAAAGATTACTAACTGCACCAAACCCATGATCTTTTGTAGTATTAAAACCATGGCAGCACTATTACATCAGTTAAAACAAGTATGCCTTATTATTGTTGGCTTTCTCATTTGTTTCAGACTTTTAAACAAAAATAACAAGAGCCTTCCTATTCAAAATAACTCACTATTCCATATTTGCTTTTAATTTTTTTTAAACAGAAAACCCCAACAAAGCTATTTTAAGTAAGGTAGAAATGATCCTTTAAACCTGCAGTTAAAATTTGATATAAAAGCACTCACATCCATTGCCAAATCCTCAATCTGCCTCTTAAATCATACAAAACTCACTAAAAAAGCAGAAACTAAATTTCTCAGGCAAACTGTAGAAAGCACTGTAACTTACCGATGTCATTGCTTCTTTCAGAGGAGTCTTTCTCTAGAGAGCCGGGTACTGTACTGCCCACTAATTCCACTTTTGGACTATCACTCCTGCATGTGGATCAAGAATAGAAGATGTTTTATTGGGAGTTTTTGTGTGGATTACAGTAAATTGATAGCTAACTTGCAATTAATAATGAGAGAGCAAAGTATTCTTCCTTTGCAGCACCAGAGTAAAGCAATGTCAGCGAGAGCAATCTCTAGCAAGTCGACATGCTGTATGGATTAACCTTATCCCATTTCTCCTTAACACCTGTCAAAAAATCCTATTTTAGACACCGTAGTGTCCGGAATAATTCTTCAGACGTTCACAGCATCTCAACACGAAGGAAACCTAAGGGCAAGGGGACATTCTTCAACATCTCCTCTGCAGTTTTTCTAATTAATTGGCTTGCACAAACTATGGCAGTGGACTACCTGGAATGCTGCAGAAAGCAAGAGAACCTCAAGCTAGCATTGCGTGTTTCAGCCGTTCCCAGTATTTACCCATAAATGCAACTCCTCCACTATGTTTTTGCACTCTTCTTATGAGACTAGAGTATGAATACTGTTTCCACAGTCCAAAGAACCAAGATCACCTATTTTGTCAGAAATTACTTTTGAATAGTAAAGTGTCAGGAGCTACGATACTTTATACAGAGGACCTATTTTAAAATCGAACTGGAGATCAAACAAAAGCAACAAAATTATCCCTGCTTTGGAGAACATTCTATCCCTCAAGTACTTGAGTTTACTAAAATAATCTACCTATTGAAACAATATAAAAAAACAGTGGTAGGCAAGTAACTCAGTATTGCACAGGTCACTCAAATCTCTGATATTTACTGTGATAACAACTGTTCAATTAATGTAACACATCGTACTTGCCATCATTATCTTGGTCACTTGACAAATAAAATAGTTTTTTCCAAAATGACTGTTCCCAGTGTAACACTATAAAAAATTACAATGTATGTAAGGTACCCAATTTAGGGATAAAAATATAGATCTCCCCTGAAACAACCCAGGCAGATATGTACTTGTCCTAGGTTAAAATGTAAGATGTGCCCAAAGTCTGTATTCTATCACCATCTTCATGAGCTGTTGAAACCAGGTGGGGCAGTGTTTCCCTTATCTTCTGCTAATGGCTCATCAATGCCTTGCCACATGACTCACAGGTAACTCCCTCCAGGTGCTATCTCTGTTTAATGGGCCATCAAGGACCCATCACATGACTCATGGAATGATAACAGCCCATTGTGAGATGCTCCTCCCAGGGGGAGGAGCCAAGCATTCCCACATGGATATAATCCGGGGTTTGGGACAGCACAGGAGGCCTTTTCCCCACTGGATTCCCAGAGGACAAGGGCTACCAGACCTTCTCTACAGGATCACTGCTTCGACAAGACCATTTCATCTGGACTGCTACTACCACCCTAACAGGGTGTCAGGTTGTATTCTGACTCTGTCAGTATTTTCTACTATTGAATTTATTTTATTTTACTTTATTTTACTTATTTTCTTTTTCTCTTATTAAATTGTACTTCTGACTTGGAGTCTCTCACTGTTTTTGCTTACAAACCAGCACAGTACTATACAGTGCAATACTTAGCAATAATTAGCTATTGGCACTAAAATACGTAATGAGCTCACAAATCTTGTTGATTTTTTTTTTTGTTGGTTTCTGCTTTTGATACCATAATCTGATGACAGATGGCCTAAACCTCAACTCATGGCAGCAGTTTATGAGCAAAACCTGAAGTGGCTGGAAATCCCATTTCAGACTTCAGGAAGGCTGTGATAAAGAGCTGAAATTTTTTATTAAAACCCAGAGAAAGTCATAGATTAAGTGAATATATATGTCATTAAACCCTGTGGTAGGGTGACAAGTGAACAAAAAAAAAACCAACCAATCAGATTAAAAGCAAACTAGTTCTTCACAGCTCTCAATATAGCAGGCAGTCAGCACCACGAAGGACACAGAAGAAATTTAACAAATGCATAGAAAAATGTATTAATTGGCAAGATGATAAATAAGGGTATTTCCAGTTGATCTACCTGAACAACTAGTTTTCCTATTTTAGTCTTTAACTTTTTCTTATATAGCTTATGTATTTGTAAACCTATAAGAAGCAACATAGTTTCTTGGCAGACAGAGCAATGAGCATCTGACTGCACACTCTATTTTGCACACATACATTTCCCAGCAATCTGAGAGCACAATGTGAGTTGGAAGCACTCTAGGAATGTGTGAGTATGGCTTAGAATGGCACGATTTAGGGCTGAAAGTCACAACATTTACCAATTGCCTACAAAAGATACCAAGATATATGGCAACAGCCCCACAAAAAAAAACCCAACCCTGTTGTCAGCAGAATCAACAGGCTCATTATGCCACTCTGCATTCATACTGTTGAGAAATGAGTGGAGCCCTCCCTTCCCATTCACAGTGTGTCACTCTCTGCTCGTGCCCATACAGACAGGCTGTCAGCTTGACCAGACAGATGATCAGCCTAAGAGAAACCCCACACTAATAGATGTCCCACTGCAAACTGATTAATTGCCATCTGGAGCAACTCCCTGACCCATATGGCTGCACAGCTGCACAAGTGCTAGTGCTAAACATAAGGGAGGGTGTGGGAATGGGGTGCCAGGACAAGGAACCCTGTTTGCAGTGGCATGGACATGGATTGGTTTAAATTGATTGTAAAGATGCACCTTCTATGGGCATTTATGGCTTGCCTACTCCAGAGAATTGACTTATCTGACTTATCTGTGAATTGTATAATCATGGTATGTCTAAGTAAGGTATGAAGCTTTTGGAACAAACTGACAGCTATTCACTGTCCCACATGGTTTTTAACTGTCCTACTGCCCTTGAAGCCCTACTCTGCTTCCAGTGAAGGAGGATTATATTTAAATGGAAAAACAATCATTGCTACAAGAAGTCAGTGAGATGTATAAGATGCAAGCCACTTACTCAGAAGAAAACCCTGTTTGGCTTAGCAGCTGCCATGGAAATCTCACGGGACTCACTTTGTAACTACAGCAATTTTCCCCTAAGGATCATGTACTGGTTTTGGCTGGGATAGAGTTAATTTTCTTTACAGCAGCTTGCACGGTGCTATGTTTTGGATTTGTGCTGCAAACAGCATAGATAACAGAGGGGTGTTGTCATTATTACTGAGCTGTGCTTGCACAGTCAAGGCCTTTTCTGCTTCTCCTGTCATCCCACCAGTGAGGAGGGTGGGGTGGACAAGGAGCTGGGTGGGGACACAGCTGACCCCAACTGGGGGATGTCCCACACCACACAGCATCATACTCTGCCACAGTTCCCACAATACTCAGCATTAAGAGGTGAGGGGAGAAGGAAGTCAAGGATGTTTGGAGTTACGCCTTTTGTCTTCCCAAGTCACCACTGCCGGTGATGAAGCCCAACTTTCCAGGGGAGAGCAGAATGCCTGCCTGCCCATGGGAAGTAGCAACATTCTTTGCTTTGCTTGCACATGAATCATTTGCTTTTCCTGTTTAATTGTCTTTGTCTCCACCCACAGGGTTTTTCACTTGTGCCCTTCTGATTCTCACTCCCATATCACTGTGGGGGTGTGAGCTAGTGTCTGCATGGAGCTCAGCTGCCCACCAGGATTAAACCACAAAAGGTCAGCAAAAGTTCTGCTGATTCAATTTTTATTCTAATTGCTTTAGGTTTTTCAGATTTTGGAAATGGATATCAGTAGGTCTTAAAATAATTACTGTCTTACTAAACTGAATGGATTTTAAAACAAAACACCTTTATTGAAGTGACTGCTTCCACCTTAAGTTTCATATTTCTTATTTAGCCAGGCAATTAGAAGTATTTTCCATTTTTTCTGTGCTAGACATAGCAGAGTTTGGACAATTAAGAAAGTTACTGTTTAGGTGTGCCTTTTTGCCTTTGATAACATGAAAATTGAAGTATCTTTAAAAAATTGCATGGTTACTTCATGCAATTTTGTACCTAGAAAAAAAAAAATGAAAACACAAAAGCAGCAAAATACCCTTCCAAAATTCTAAATGCTAAAAAGTTGAGGCAAAGGATAGAACAAAAGAATAGCTACTCCATTGCATGCCTCAGCAGTGAACTGAGCACTAAGGTATGTATTGGTCTTTCCAAGACATCACATAGCTAAATCTGAAGATTGTAGCAAATACTTGTATTTTCAAGTATGCCAGGTCATCAGCAGGTACGGACTGTATTTGGGAGCAACTGGGCAAGCTGTTCAAAGCCAAGTCCAAAAGAAGCTGTGGCAGTAGCATCTGGATAGAAGGGTAAGTACTCAGAGATGTACAGCCAAAGTACTTCAGTAAGATGGAACTGGGAGCACAAGCCAGGTGCCTTTTTTTCATTTCATTTGCCCCAGATTTCTCACTAAGAGCATTTTTTAAATTTAACCATATGTGGAGGAATGAAGGGAATCAATGTCTAGCATTTCACTCTAACCTATACTCTATTCTGGTCTTTAATTCACCATTACTATACTTGAACTCCAACAGATCAATGACAGCTGATTTTCCTAGCAGTACAATAGTAAAATTATTTCCATGCCTATATTCTAGTTTTTCTGCAAGATACACAGCTTGCCCATTTTAGGCAACTGCTTTTATCTGGTTTCATCGAACTCTATTCACTATGCATAAAGGAAATCTACAGTGCACAACCCAGATACTGATGACTAAAATGTAGCCACCTAGACTTGATTAGGACTACAGTGAGGCCTTTAATTTCTGTAACCTTTGCTCTAGCACAGAATAAATGAACTTTTGTTGGCAAGTCCAATTTCTCAGTGCTCCTCAAAGGCTGTAACCACCACTGACAAAAAGCATCATGGAACTGCAGAGTAACAACCAACACTAGAGCATAAATACTTGACAGCATTATTCTGCAGTGGCACCAGCTAAAAGAGCATTGAAGATGTATATTTTGCTTAAGTTTGATCTAAAATGATCAAAAGAAAGCAGACTGAAACCAGGCTGACAGTATTTGAAACATGCATTGCTTAATGCTATTCCAAAACAATTCAAGCTTTTGCACTGACTTAGTGCCCAAGCTAAGCTGCAATAAATAATTTAAGGTAAACTAAGAAAGTCAAGATCAGACTAACAGAGTAACATTTCTGATGCAGGTATTTCCCATACATTCTACACTGTTGCAGTAACAGCAGAGTTTCATCAGTAGAAATGAACTAGTCATGAACAGTCTAAGACTGCTATTACTGAAAAGGCAGTTATGATCCAGCCAGATGACCGTAAGGATTTTCTTTTTTCTTGTTGTTCTTTAAATACAGCTTACAGTGAAATAAATTGGGACATAAACTGTAAAACCTAAATTCTTTAAATGCCAGTTTTTTCCACTAATCCCCAAATCACTGGACGGAAGAAAAGCAATACCTTGTGTGAGTCACAGGCACAACTGGTCTTTCTGGTCGTCTTGGGGGCAAGGTACCAGGTCTGTTCACAGCGTTGGCTTTGGGTGGCCGAGGTTTCTTCGGAGGTATAGCAGGAACTGAAGGCTTCTGCAAGTCTAACTGTTTTTGCTCTCTCTCTGATCTTTCTTTAAATCAATCATTTCCAGAAAAAAGGACAGGGATATTATTAAGTGGAATTCGTTTGCACTCACAAGTCTACATTCAGAGAAGAAATCTTTAACTGTAGATAGACTGTATACAAAGAAAAACCTTTCCATTTCTTTTCTAAATGATTCATTTGAAAAACAAATCAGTTGTTCCACCTGACTGGCAGTTCTGCCTGCAACTCCTCAGCCAAAACACGTGTGCAGCATCT
>VZUA01059667.1:53799-70017 GCA_013401035.1 Horornis vulcanius
GTTCAGTTAAATCAGAGAGTCAAAAGAGAGCTGAGTTTCAGCACAGGTCTCACCTAAGCAGTTTTAGACTTCTAAGAGCAAATCTGCATTTTTACTGGCTTTGGAAAGGAGCAGCAGGCAAATTTAAGGTGCAGGTAGACAGCATTTGATCCAGTATGAGCTGATCCAGCAACTCAGTGCTGCTGAGGGGTAGTTAGGCTCATTCTTGATTTTACCATGGTCCCTTTTACAGTGCCACTCTGGCACTCAGGTGGCCTCAGGGTGAGATTCCTCAATCCACCACATCAGCAGTGAAAAACTGACTAACTGTGCTCCAAGGGTGATGTTCTTCCAGCTGCAAGAGTCTGCTTCAGCTTCCTTTCAAGGAAGAGCAGAAAGCCCTTCTCTGAGAGCTTCTTCAGCTGCTGATCCCTGCCTCCAGTTTTGGTGTGGTTGCCTTTTGCACTGCTGGGCAGGGACTGGCTGCCACAGTGAGGCAGAGATGAGTAGAGAAGGCTGAAGGAGGGAAGTAAAGCAGCAGCCCTGATACAGCAGTTCTCAAATGAAGGTTTGTACCCTAGGGAGACAAGCTGGGATAGGCAGGGAAGGAGAGAGGGACAGAGGGACCAATATTCATCCTGCTCAAAACTCATCAGTTTTCTCTTTTTGAATGTTTATCTCATTCCTCCCCTGAGATGATCCCTTTTGACCCCTTCAATTGCACCTTTCCAAAGCCCCTTTCTTTGCACTCCCACCCTGCCACAGTTTTATCCTTGATTATTTTTTTCCATTTTCAGCTGAGAAGCCCTGTGGCAGCCCATGCATATATTGCTTGGTGAGAGCAGCATTCTAAAACTCTACTAGCAACTATAATTTGGAACCATTCTTCACTGAACAAATGCAGCTTTGAGCTACATTATGAAAATTTTTTTCCACAATTAATTTTTTTCTTTTTTTTTCCCCAATACTAAAACCTGATTGGGGGTTCAATGTGATCTGCTATTTCCCAGTTTCTTCATGATAATCCATAAAATCAACACTAAGAGAAAGAGACTTTTATTGTTTGTGCATGCTGCAGTTCTGCTTCAATCTCCAGCAACTTGGAGGATGAATCTTTCAGCTGATATCAGGCAGTAATTTTTGTAATTAAAAGAGTCCTTTCTCTATAGGTTGTTTCCTTAACTGCCTGACTGGATGTGAATGAGCACCACACACCTGCAGTGTCTGCCATCCATCCACATTCATCTCTTATTTTCATATTGTTTTTCTATCTTTATATCAGATTATTTTTGTCTTTGCTCTGTGTGCTATTGCTTAGCCACTCTACATTATATATTTTTTCTCAGTTTACCCTGTTATCTGTTTTTTTGGGGTTTTTTTTTATCTGTTTACCGTGAAGATAGTTCAAGTGCTTCTGAAGGAACAAAACCAGGCATTGGTCCAAATTTCAACTAGTCTATAAACTAATCATAATGGTAAAAATCACACATTTGGTGCAGAGAAGTACATATGACTAATGAGGTTTCAGCCTCTGCTGCGGGTGGTCTTGTAATGAATGTCTTATAATGTACCCAAGTATGTTGCCACTTCCATCTGCTTTTTCTACCTTATGTATTTATTGCTATCAGTTAATTTTACAATCCAGTTGTGATTCCTGCCTCTCATTCTAAAATGGCAGTGGTGTGTGATCTTGTGTCTTGCTACTCTCACCTGATTTTAGTGCCAGCTCCATCATTTCTGCTTTCTGCCTCTGTGCTGCTCCCTTTCTGCCTGCACTGTCAGTACCTTGGCATGGCCAACTGCAGCAGTCTTTCAGAGCTCCAGGCTGTTTCCCTTCTCCAGATTTTGAGGTGCCTCCTTCATCAAAGTGGAGGCATGGTGGCAAACCTGAAAACAGGGGAAACGGTGCCCCACAGGGACTGAGCTCCTTAGGCCCTGATGGGACTTGGTTACAAGAAGCTGTTGGGGATCATAAGCAAGGAGCACCTTGAGCAGGAGACAATTTATCTCCATTGAGTTTGGAGAGAGGACAAGGAGGATACAGACTTATCTCCACAGGAGATGTGTGCTCGATAAGAGATGTTGATACTCTTGCTCACCTCAATGGAAATAAATTGCAATTAATCTTGTCTAGACTGAATAATTAAAAACATAGTGAGACAAATAATTTATCCTATAAATTGTCATCAAATCAGGAAATGTTTACACATAAAAGACCCCATGATGGGCTCTTCTAAATAGATTGGTAATTTTTTTCATATCTCTCCTTCAGCAACTGCTGAAGTACATCCATCACTTTGGAGTGGAAGCAGGAGATGGCTAGACCATATTTCCCTAAGGATCAAAGCCAGACTGTTGAATTCAGAGCAGCCAGGTTGTTCTCACTGAGAGCTGGAGCTGTAAATATCAGCTGACCTTTGCAGTCTAACTTCTATCTAGTTTTTCACCTGCCTGTGTTACGTGCCTCTGGTGTGTTGGCTGCATAACCATTGCAGTTTTAGAGAGTTGATATCTGTAACCACTCAAAGTGTGTAGTAAAGGCTAGCCAGGAGTCCTCAAAGAGAATTTTTAAGACTGTACAGATGGGTGACTGTCAGTGAAAAAAGTGAATGTGTCTTTTTAACTAGCCAAAATGATATCATGTAGTTGAAACAAATAGGTGGCATTTAGTTCCAGAGAGGTGACAGCTTGGATCCCAAAGAAGTTTTGGTCTAGCCCACCATGAGGAGTGGATCTCCTCACACAGTCCTTCTGTCCTTCACAGTGCAGACATCATCTGTGTTGTACCCAGACTTTATTTGGATCACTGAAATGGAAAAGCAAGTAGTTGATCACCTGCTTTGGTAGACCAGCTTGAGTTAATATTTTCCAGCCAATTTGCAAGGCAACTGCAAGAGATAGAACATTTTAGTGATATGGAAGTAGATGAGATTTAGCAGAATGAGAACACTGTACCCCATCTTCTAAGTGTTTATTCCTGGAAAATTGAGGTTTCAGATAGAGATATTTTGGGAGAAACCAGCTGTGAGGAAATGGCTTCCCTTCTTGCCATGGGAACTGTTGCTTTTTGATAGCTGCTGTTGGCTGATGGTTATCTTTCATAAGTTTTTATATCTTTTGATTATGGTTCAGCTGACCTGAAAGTCTTCATCTTGTTAGCTTCTGCTGAACTTCAGATACTGCTTGACATGCTTAGCTGAATTCCATGTCCAGCTTCCACCTGGGCAGGAAGTAGGAATCCAGGTTCTTCTGAAAAATCAAGCAGAGTCTTGAGTAATATTTAAAATTCTTCTTAGAAACATTCCTTTGAATTTCTGAATATGTGTAGGTGCTTACCTCCAGGGTATTTCTCAGAAGAGCAGAAAAATACATGAGGACAGATCAAGAATGACTGTTACAGTGGGGAGTAGCTCCAGGGAGGGAAAGGCAGTTCAGAGCTTCTTGAGGCACTGGCACTGTGGTGTCCTCAGATGGAATTAAGAGCACAGTTCCATTTCCTCATTGACCACCCCTGAAAGGGGGAGAGTCCACCCCTGCCTGAGGAATTGCGAGTTACTTCAGCAGCTCCTCAAAGTGGCTGGTGACAAATGTCTCTCAGGATTCCATTGGCTGCAGAAGGATTTGGGACTCTGAAGTAATCTGAGGCATTTCAGAGCTCGAGGCTGTATTGAGGACTGCTGGCCAGCAGAGCAGGAACCCCTTTAGTGAACAGGGAAATGATCCCTTCTGGCCAAAGAAATTTTATACACATCCAAGCCTGACCTCAGCAAATCTTGCATTTCGGATGGTCTCTAGGTGGATGGCTGGAAATTGAGTGCTCATATATTCCATGTTTGCTGAGATAGCTTTAATCAACATTCCAGCTGGAGAAAACAGCTCTTCCGGGCCTTTTAAAGCTGGTCAGTAATCAGCTGGAGCAAGCTTGATTATGTCCATGTAGCTCACCAGTGAATACTGATTGTGAGAGACATATAAAACTGGGATTTAAAGGCCAGCAGAAATCTGGAAACTTGCACATGGTAGATTGAACAGTACTTATGAAAAATACCATGTTTAGTACATGCTCACAGAACCATGATCTCAGTATGAAGCCTGAGAACATAATAATATGTGATTCTGTTTTATTTTCCCTGTCCTGCATCTCAATGAAGAACAAAATTTCCCCAGATACTTCCTCACACACTGAGAAAAAGTAAAAAACTATGATCAATTTTTGCCCTGTTCAGCTGGAACTTTATTCTGTGCTGGTTTAACAGAAGCCACTGGAAGAAGCTTGGCCTCCTCTGTCATGTCAGTGGTGGCTTTAGAGCAGCAGGATTCGATATGGGAGCAGAATATTCTGTACTGAATGTCAGGAGCAGTTGTTACCATTTGTTGGATGAGAACGTAATGGATGAACAGCAGTGAGTTTATTTGCCAGAAATATCAAATGCTAACGAACAGCTTGCTGTAGTCCTGGCCTTGGCTTCCATCATTAACCTGATTAGACCAGAATTATCTGCAATGTTCTTGGATGTTCTTTCACTGGTATTAGAAGGTCATTAAACAATGGGCATATATTTCGCAAGCTCCACTGGGATTTCTTTTCATTTCAAGCAGGTGAAGAAGGATTTTATAGATCATTTTGAAATGCAAATATTTTATGTGAATTGGCAGATTCTCAACTTCAAGCAGAGAGAGCCTGAATTGATTGGATTGCATTGCTAACATTTGTGTTGCTTTCAGATTAATTGTAAAAACTGTAGAAAGGTTGGTTGTTGTGGGTTTTTTTGTTTAAGTATGACCTTCATCCTTTAAAAATCACAGGAACATCATCTGTTTTGTGTTCCAGAGATTTTGCTTGTTTTTAAGGACAAAGTGATTTTGATCATAAGGGAAAATAATATGAATTCCATCAAATACATGCTGTTCTGGTGTTTGTTATTTGCATAAACAACTATATTGCAATAGTTGTTTAATTGACCATCATCAAAAGCTCAAAACTCACAATGGAAATGAGCAGATGAAGTGGAAGAAAATAGAAAGTGCTTGAAGACTGTTTATAGCAAGTTACACAAGTATTCAAGTTTTCACAAAGAAAAGAGTTTTTAAGTTCTAGGCAGGCACTTCCCCCTCCTGCCTGTAACAGATTCTGTCTAGATGTTTTATATCTTTTCTCCAATGCAAATATTGAATAATTGTCTCTCACAAATGAAAATGGGCTATTGTTCAAATCTTAAATTTGGCACTTGCATGGCTATGTCTGGCCCTGTTGTATTATCAAATCTCAGCATTTTTGTTATTTTTTGGCATTACCTTTCTTAATATTTCCAGGAATGAGAGATGAATTTTATTTCATCTTGGATTTTCTGATGAAGAGTTCTGTTAACTAAGTCTCCTCCAGCAGACCTCCTGTGGTCCTGGATGAGTGCAGTTATGGGGCGATGTGGTGCTCAGTTTACCTGTAAAAATCCAAATATTGGCAAAAAGTGTAAACTGGGGGTGGGGCCAGGTACAGGCCCAGATTTCCAGGATGCCTTGTAGCAAATCACTTTCTGTGGGTCCCAGTAGTTCTGTTCAGAGCAGGTTGTGCTTAGGGAAGCAGGACTTCCCATTTTTGGTTGCCACATTCATGGATGAGGCAGCTCTTCCCATAGCAAAGCTTAGGGACAAAGGGCAGATAGAGTTCATCATTCAGGGAAAGTGATTTTTGTGCTGTGAGGCTAATGAGGATATGCATAGGAGCCTCAGACTTAAATAAGGTTACTTCTTCCTTAAAAAAAAGAAAAATAGCATTTGCCTGGTTGTGATGAGGGGTGCTGTGAGGTTATTTCCCCCCTTCAGCTACAGGCAGCAGGACCCTGTTGTTAGTGCTGAGAAGTATGGACAGATTCATATACTTTCATGCATATGCAAATGAATGTTTCCCTAGGAAACACCCTTTTACTACATAAATATTCTTATTATTTTGCTACCTTCACTTTTGGAAACTGAGCTATGAAGCCTAACCAACAATACCAGGCTGCCTCTGAGCCAGTAGTATCAAAACCTTCACTTCCTACTTGACAGCATTTGATGTTTTTATATGGCTGTTTGTACAAAAAAACCTGCAGTGTGCTGCATATTAAAAATGGAGAGTAAATAAAATAGATGCTGATGTGAAGTTGATAATGTGATAGGTTTTGAAGACACTATTATTAAAAAGCACAAGAAATTCTAAATGACCTGTACTATTTTCATATTTAATTCAGTAAAATAATTAATTATTCAGCAGTTGAGGATGTTGTTTATTTTCCACCCTAGTGCACTGGCATATCACAAAATCCAGTGCTCTACTCCAAACAAACAGGGCCACTTAGTCAACTAAATGCATATATCATGCAGAAAACTCAGTGAGTTACATCTGGGCAATTAATGGATCAAACATGCCTTAAGACAAATTTGATGACCTGGTTCATACTGGATATTTACAGCCCCAGCATTGATATGGAATCCACTGGGGCTGTAAATGAACAGAGAGTTTCTCAGGCTGTCAGTGAGCATCATGCCCGTGGCTCGTGTGAGGTGATGTTAGGAGCGTGGCTGCCTGCTCCAGCCCGGGACTCCCCCATGCCTGCAGTCAGCCTGGGCCCCTGGAGGCTCTACCCTGCCTGGGGGATGCTGCTGCCACTTCACCTGTAGCCCATTGAACCAGCAGCAAAGCTGAGCATCCCAGAGCCCCCCAGGGACAGGGCACAGCACACGAGGGTGCTGGCAGCATGTGCAGTGTGCTGTGGATGAGCTGGGGCTTTCCACAGCCCCTGTGTGTAGGACTCACACAAAACACAAGCACAGGCAGTCAGGGCTCCTTCCCCCTTTGCAGCTGAGCCAGAAGGTTGCTGGTGAGAGCACAGACACAAACACACACAGAGTCATGGATCCCTTGGGTGCCAGCACCTCCTGCCTTTTTCAGCTGCGTGACAGGACAGGCAGTGACACTGAGATTGTGCATCAGTTGTGTTGAGGCACTGAACCCTGTCCTGGCAGGCAGCAGTACCTAAATACTGCAGAAAGAAAGAGCTCCTTCAGGGGATTGTTAGAGGGCAGGGCCCAGGCAGGGCACCAAGACATCCCTTTCTCTTGGGGATGTGGTTCCTGATGGAGGAAGCTGGCAGGTCCTGGAGAGGGAGAGGGGCTGCAGTGTTTCACAGCCAAGGGATAACCAGCATAGAGATGTGTGAGGTGGGGGCCAAAAAGTAAATCGAAATAATTCATGGGGCTTGATGTGTTTGTTGTAGAAAAAAAATTGATAAATTGGATTTTGACTTTTTGAGATTTGTTGTTTCTCACTGCTCTATGCCCACCCCACACCCCCATTAGAAATTTGATTTTAAAGATAAGGAGATTCTATGAATACTTAAATAATGAATAAATGATGTATTAAATCAGATTTTAAAAATCCAACCCTCCCTATCCTCTTTAGGTTCTTGAGTACAGTAATCAATGTAATTGATGTAATGCAATACTTTGAATGTACTACTTTGAATTTCTATTAAGATACCTGAAAATCAATGTATTGTCTATGAATAAAATAAAACACATCCGTTATTTTGTAAAAAATATAATCCCATGCACAATGATACCTAGTAAACAAATATTCCAAGCTCATTGTATTGTGACAGGCAAAAGAGTCTCAGGACTCTGTCTGCTGCTCCTTGCACATCTGTGGTACAGATTCTGTGTGTCTCTGCTGGCAGCACAGTTCAAAATTCTTCGGTGCAGGGAATACTTGGAAGACTGCAAAGCTCAGACTTCAAGTTTCCTGGATTTTTTTCTAGCCTAGGAGATGGGATTACTAACTTTAACTGGGTAAAATATAGTCTTTGAGTATCTTCTTATAATTATTAATTGACTTATTTCTGCAAGTAATAGAGAGCAATGATGTGATGGTATTCAGGAAAAATCATGGTCTTGTGCTTGTAATCCATCTTCCCCATATCACCATTTCTGTGTAATGTTTTTACATTTGTTGTTGTAATGAAATGGGTAACTGAAATTAACAGCAATGAAAGGCTCTTTGAATGCCCTTGCTGTGGTTTGTCTTGCAAGCTTTCCTCATATAATAATTTGTGGATTGGCTCAATGGACTAAAGATCTCTGCTTCTGTAGTTAGATTAACTAAATGCAAAATACATTTGCTTTAACTCTGAACTTCTTACCATTTGCATGGATAAAAAAATCTGAGGAAAATAGTCCCTAAAACTTCTGAGATTTCCTTTCATTTCTCATTTCTTTTCTACCATCTCCAATGTTTAATTAAGATTTTTTCTGGCAGTATATGAAATTAGCATCTAGTGGTAATTACTTTGTGTGATCATAATAATTTTGAGATGTATAGAAGTTTGTTTCCATGTCTATTTAATTTGCTGCTCCAGAGATTATCTTAAAATGTATTGCTCTATAAAAGAACTTTACTGAATGAACTGAATTCCACTCTCTTTTATTTTCTTTCTGATTATAGTGTATCTTCTTACTGTATCCATGTCAGATATATCAAAATCATATCTAAGTAACCAAGAAAATTCAGCAATGTTTTAAGTGTGAGCATAGGGATGAAACAACTCCTAGGAGATGAATGCTTATGGTCAGTTTGCAGAGAGGTTTCTATGATGTACAGTTTGCATTTGCTCAGATGATAATACCTGCTATAGGTGACCTCTCAGCATGTTCCCCCTTTCTGTTAAACTTCTGTTGTTGCTTAAAATAAAGTGACTATTCGATAAAACTGAGCAAAAAGCCTCAGGGCTACTCACTTCTAAAAAAACAAGCTGAACCTATCAGATAAAGCTGTCAGGGCTTGGGCTTTATCTAACGCTGCACACTCTTTTATAAATTGATTCACTTTTCTGCCAACCCCACATGTCCGTGAAATAGCTTGGCTGCAGCTACAAGTACAATTATTATTCCGCCCGGGGTGATTTGTGTGGTCTTAGAGCCCGGCACGCATCCATTTATCCTCAGCGGGGTGGGAGATAAGGCAGGCACCAGCCTGCACCCCAGAGCCTGCTGCTGGCTGGGGCAGCGCGGCACTGAGGGGTGGGCACGGGCAGGGACACGGCCACAGCCAGGGACACGGCCACGGGCAGGGAGGGGCACGGGCAGGGACACGGCCACAGCCAGGGACACGGCCACGGGCAGGGAGGGACACGGCCACAGCCAGGGACACGGCCACAGCCAGGGACACGGCCACGGGCAGGGAGGGACACGGCCACGGGCAGGGAGGGGCACGGCCACAGCCAGGGACACGGCCACGGGCACAGTCACGGGCAGAGAGAGACACAGCCTTGGACGTGGGCACAGCCAGGAAGGGGCACAGCCACAACCAGGCCCACAGCCAGGGAGGGGCACAGCCATGGGCACAGCCAGGGACACAGTCATGGGCACAGCCTGGAGAGCTGGACCAGCCACAGCCAGGGACACAGCCACAGCCAGGCACAGAGCTGCCATGGGCACAGCCTGGGGAGCCGGACGGGCCACGGCCACAGCCGAGGGGCACAGGGAGGGGCACAACCACAGCCATGGGCACAGCCTGGAAAGCTGGACCAGCCACAGCCAAGGCCACAGCTGAGGGGCACAGGGAGGGGCACAGCCACAGCCATGGGCACAGCCTGGGAAGCTGGACCAGCCACAGCCAAGGCCACAGCTGAGGGGCACAGGGAGGGGCACAGCCACAGCCATGGGCACAGCCTGGGAAGCTGGACCAGCCACAGCCAAGGCCACAGCTGAGGGGCACAGGGAGGGGCACAGCCAGGGCCACAGCCATGGGCACAGCCTGGCTCAGGGACAGTGCCACTGGAAAGGCCATGGCCTTGGCTGCATCCAAATCCCATCCCACAGAAATCTGCCTGGTACTGACTGTAGGAAGGCCGTTCATGCTTTTGGATACCTGCAGGCTCCTACAAAAATTAGTGGCATTTGGCTATTTTCCTGTATCACAAGTATGGGTAGTTACATGGATGTGTGTTAAGGCATTATAATTTTTAACTGCTTTTTTTTTATTTTATTTTATATAAACTAAAAAAAGTATTTTATTCCAGGAAATCCTTTTAATTAATTTTTATATGGACACCACCTTGCTAATAAGAGATTAGGGAGCATGTTACTTGGGAGCACAGGACTGCTTGTATCTGTGCTGTGAATCTCGTATTTTCATTTCTTCCCATGTAGCCTGAGTGGAGTCACTGAGGTACAGAGGAATGTGCATATGCCTTTATCTACTCATTTTAGCAAAATCCAGCAAAAGATTAAATGTGGAATAACCTCAGAATTTAATGACTAGATATAAAAATATAATTACTTTAGAGTTATAAAAGCAGACATCAAATTCAGGTATAGGGGAAGTATCTAAAACTATTTAATTTTATTTTGAAAAGTAAAAAAACCCCTCCACATTAAAACATGTCAATATTTCAAACTGGTAATGTTCATTCAACCAATTGTAAAGAAAAAGCAGATAACCAACAAAATAAATAATGAGATAAAGTACAAATATTCCACCTTATATAATAATAGGGTCTTATTTTCTCATGAGTAGCATTAGTTTGCCAGCTGGCAACTGGAAATGCTTTTTGCTTAAAATCTAGTTTGAAATGTGGGTGATGGGAATAGTTTTTTAAAGTACAGTGTATTTTCTTAAAGCAGAAAAAATAACCTTTGTGGGTTATTTTATGCCATTGCAGAGCTTGCTAATAAAGCTGTTTGTATTATATTATGTCAGAATATTGATCTGATAAAAAATTTGAATTTAAGTTACTATTTCTTCAAATAGAAAATTCAAGAACGTTGTGAGTGAGCTTAAATATTTCTCTTTTTTTCAATATTTCAGTGTTTTTTGTAGTGTACTTTCAATTACAATTTTTAAAAGTGACTTTTTAATTTTTTTATCATAGGGAATAACTCATCTTCTCTATTCCCTGCTTCAGTGGCCTGATAAGAAAAAGAAAAAAAAAAAAACAAGTTGCTTTTATAAAAATGCCCTGTCCACCTTGAGTTTTAAATTATCATAAAAAGGAAAATAGAGTTCTCAGAGTTGGAAAGAAAGAAAGAATCTGTCTCTGGTCTGCTTGGACAGACTGACATGCTCACAGCCAGTGGAAATACGGCTGGATGAGGCACTGAGACCACACCTCTTCAAAGAGGAGCTCTGAAAGTTGTTATTGTTTCACTCTGCTGGAAAAAGATCCCACAGATAGTACTAGTACTAACATTCCTAAAATGGGGACCTCAAGGTTTAATTAATTTGATTAAAGAAAAGCAAACAAATATGGAAAAGTTCAGAGAGCAGCAGTTCTCACTGATGTCATGGAAAATGTGTTGACGGGGCATTTTTTAAAAGTAAGTCACATACTGGAAAGCAGCTCATGCAATGCTGGGAGCTAAGAAAATAAACATGCAGACATTGGAAAATAAAGACAATTGTTTAATAAGATGTGGCAACTGAAAAAAAAATTCCTTCTCCTCAGCCAAAACGAGTGTTCACAGTCATATTTCCAAGTACCACCATCAGTGGCCAGATGCAGAAATGCTTGTGTAACATTTACAGTTCTTTTTCTTTGCTGCTCCTGTACTGAACAGAAAGACAAGTTTCAATCCATAGGAAGTGACAGTATTGCTGAGCTGCACCATCTGTGAATCATAGATGGAGATCACCCAGAGCTCTTGGAGATCTGAACCCAAAAAATGAAGGATTATTGAAGGAAGTGACTAAAGTAATAAAGAAATGTATGCATAAAAAGTACAGAGATGTAGCTACATACTTTTACTAGGAATGTGTTTATATATAGTATTGGCCCAAAAGTCTTTTTTTTTTTTTTCCCATATTAATTCTACTACCTGTGACTGTGAGCAAGCTTGCAAATTAAGATGTTTCATAGGCTTTTGATCATTGCAAAAACATGTGAAGCCTCTTTGAAGCTCCAGTGTTAGCCTACCATGCTGCTCTGGGAAAGGATATGACTAAATCATGGATAGTTTAATGCTGGATTTGGCCTTCAGGCTCTCAGCTAATGGTTTTGAGTATAACTAAATGTATACAATAAACCAAACAGGCTTCAGTTGGGTTTGGTTTTGTTTTGGGTTTTTTTTTTTTTTTTTTCCACAATTGGCACAGCGCAGTGCTATTTAAAGTGTGAAAAGAATTCTGCTAAAGAAACTGCAAAGTGGCAGAACACTTTTCCCCAGAGAGAGAATGTGCAATATCAAGCATACAGACTGTAGGGTCCACTGAATAAGAAAGGGTACAAGGAAAACTCATTTTGAGGAAGCAGAGATCAATATTTCCTACAGCAAATGCTGGCAAAAAAGTAGCATCAAGAAGAAAGATGCTGTAACATTAAAAGAAACAAGATTTACTATATTACTTATGGCATAGAAAAGGACTGAGGTATTTGTTAAAAATGATTGGTGGAGTAGACTCAGGGCTTTGAAAGATATGGCTGTACCAGCATCTTAATATAACATACAGATGAATGTTAGTCTCACAATTTATCTTAGTTCAGTTGCTCCAGAGTACAAAACAGATATACTGGTAATTAAATTAAACTTGTTGTTTCTTTCTTTCTTTCAGTATTGTTAGCTAGAAGCCATTTTTTATGAGTTAGCAATAACAAGCATTGATTTGTGTGCCTTGTAATCTATTTGTTCTTGCACGCATCTCGCCCACACCCACCCACGCTCTCGGCTTGGAGTAATCACAATGCCACAGTGCTGGGGGGGAAGCACAATTAATTTTTAGCATGTAATCACTGTGAGAAGGTCATAATCCCTCACTTTTAGCCAGCTGTTGTCACAATTTCACACTGACAATTCTGGCACAATGAGTGAAATGTATAAAAATTGCCCTCAATGAGAAATACTCCCCATTAAGTCACTGGGTTATGTGATAGAGAGAGACTGATTTATGCCCTGTGCTGTGGATAAAGTTGTAGTCGATTCACTTTGGACAAAAATGTTAAATGAACTAATTAAAGAATAAGCCCTAACCAGATGGGTTTGTTGCTGCATCAGTAAATACAGGCCAGTAATAAATGATCTGCAGATTCCGTTTTTAAACTATCCATGGATAATTCTAATTAAATTGCCCTGCTAAAAGTACACCAAAATACCATAATAAATGTGAAGTATCTGATCCAGAAGAATTGCTGGAGTGTGTTGCAGCATATTAGTTTCATTATGTAAGTAGTAAATGGGAGCCCCTGAGGGTTGTTCTAAGGGCTAAACCCTTCCCTGCCAGAGGTAGAAATATGTCAGAGTACCTGCTTTTCCTAGGTAAAGACTTAACAAAACCATAGCATGTATTCTTCTGAAAGTGTCAAAGTAGGTTTTAGCAAAAAGAGATTGAATTTTGGATCTATATAAAGAGATGAGGGGGGAAAAATATAATTTATAGAGTTGTGAATGAATTTTTCAAAAGGAATTTAATTTTGAGCCAATTATCTGAACAGATAACTGAAAGGTCTGAGACATGGACATGCACGTCAGCTGGCAATTCTGGTAAGGGAGATCAAATCCTGGGTGGAAAAGTGAGGGATGGGGATTTATTTCCAGCTGCAGCCACACTCAGTGGAGCTCCTCACGCCACAGACCACATGAAGAAGCTCTGAGACCTCTCTAGAACTAAACATTTCTGACATGTTTATCTTAGGAACGATTAAAATCTATTTAAAATACATAATCCTTTGGAGGGAGAATGGAGGAAATCACCACCCCTCACTTTTGATCTGCCCTTAATGACAGTTTCCTACCAGCAATTCTGACACAAGAAATCAACTATACAAAAATCATCCTTCTTCATATATTAGAAGCAGGTGCTTGTTTCATTAAGTCCATTTCATCAGCTTTTTCACTTGGCCACATTTCAAGATGTGGCAAAAAGAGAATTGTTTTCTTATTCTCTCTCTCCCCTTTCTCTGAGCCCCCTCTGCTTCTCTTTGCTCTCCCCACTCATGTTCTCTTGCTTGTACTGTCACACTTTTTCCCTCTCATATGCTCCTGCTCTCTCTTTCCCTCCTGCTTATTTTCACCTCCTTTCCCTCTCCCTTTCCCTCTCCCCTTTTCTATTCCTTTTCTCGTCCGAATTTCCCACTATGAAATTTTTGTTGTATTGCAT
Organism: Horornis vulcanius; assembly: GCA_013401035.1. NCBI lineage: Eukaryota > Metazoa > Chordata > Aves > Passeriformes > Scotocercidae > Horornis > Horornis vulcanius. Next base: position 67,904 of record VZUA01059667.1, read on the forward strand.
GGAAATGAGATGCAAATAATAAATTTGAAGTTGATTCTAGAAGTATCAGATCCCATAAAAGTAACTGTACAGGATTATATATCAAAGCTCAATCTCTGAAATTAAGAAAATGTCACTGTACCTGCAAAAACTTGGTTCTTTATATTTAAAATACTTGATAGTTCTTAATACTGGAAGAAAAGTGGGTTTTGGAGCTCATCCAAGCTGGTAACCACTGAGGACTCGGAAAATCAGAGTCTGTATTTACAAGATAATGCTCAGTACCATAAAGCAACCTTACAATATTAGATTCTTACCAAACCATTGATATTTTTTCAGACATGAGCTTCTGCTTGCTGCCTTTCTGCCACTGAGAGGAAGTAAAGAGAAGTATTTACCAGGGCTGTTTGCAGCATTTAATCAAGGGATGCTCCGAGCTTGGCAACCTCTATAAAAGAGCCCACTGCTATAGGTGTCTTTTTATCCTGCTACCCTACAATGTCTGTCTCTTTGATGTGGCAATTTAATTAGCAGAGGACTAATTGCTAAAACTGTGGGAACTTCACAGCCACATCTTATGATCAAGCTCCTTTTCCAAAATAAAAATAATAATAATAATAATAAATCCCAATCTTTTTGAATTCTCATTACAGAGATACCTCCTCCTTATTTCCCCAGATTATTTAGTTACTTTTCCCTCTATTTCTCTACAATCTCCTCAGAGNTCTTTGATGTGGCAATTTAATTAGCAGAGGACTAATTGCTAAAACTGTGGGAACTTCACAGCCACATCTTATGATCAAGCTCCTTTTCCAAAATAAAAATAATAATAATAATAATAAATCCCAATCTTTTTGAATTCTCATTACAGAGATACCTCCTCCTTATTTCCCCAGATTATTTAGTTACTTTTCCCTCTATTTCTCTACAATCTCCTCAGACTAGAAGAAATCCTCACTGTTCCTAATCTCTTTTCAAATTTTACCTATCTTACCTTTATTTCTCTGGTTTCTCTTGTGTATCTAGGAAGCCATTTCAAGGATCTTGTTCCTGTTTGTACATCCTGAATGCAGTCATATCAATATCCAGTGCAGGAAAAGAAGATTTAAAAAAAGCTGTTCTGTTTGTTGGGTTTTGTTAAGCAGGATTTCCTCCTACATCATGCTTCTGATTAGGCTCTAGATTTGGGAGGCAAGTAGAACACTTTCTTATTGAACTATATTTAGGGAAGTAGCTCAGCAGGCTTGAGCCTTATTCTTTAATATATAGCCATCCCTCTGAGTTCAGANATCCCTCTGAGTTCAGACAAAGCCTGTCTCCACAAAGCCACTGGTGCTTTAGAAAGTGAACGTGGTGTTAATAGAACAGAAATATTTTTATGATGCTGAGTTTAGCAGTGTTGAACTCCTGGGCAAAGCTTAGGGACTGCCTGTAGCTCTGGCTCTCTGGAGTTTGCACAGGTACCAATGATTGTAGTGAATCACTGGGGCAGGGAATACCTGTGAATGTTTTGGGGGAGACAAAAGAGTGTTGTCAGATTTAATGTCTGTCATGTCACCTACTGGAAAGAGATGCACGTCCCAACTTGTGATTATGAGAGGTTCTTGGTAAGTTGAGTGGAAAAATGTGGATATTTGTTAATATCCACATCAATCAATTTCCTTGTTTGTAAATAGGGAAGAGGTAAACCCTTCAGGGGATCACAAAATCTTGAGGATGTCCTTTTCTCTTTGTTTTCCATTTTAGAGAGCCTCTTTATGTAAAAAATGAGCCCCATGGCGTGTGAAAGGTGAAATGGTGGCTGCTCAGGTGGGTAAGAGCTGACTAGGCACAGAACAGGAGTTCAGTTTGGTGCAGCAAAGGTTTCTAATTTTAGAATCTGATTTTGCAAGTGCCTCAGCATGTACATAACTCTACTCACAACCAGAGAGGAAGGAAGCATAAACACACATTTCTGCAAGCCCTTTTGTGAAATTTCTGAATGGATTTTTTTCTGCAAGTCCTGAGATGAATTGATGGTAGTACTTCAACAGCTCAGCTTTGTTTGGTTTGGAGTGCTTTTTTGGGTTTTTTCCCTTTTTGGTTTGGGATCACAGACAATCTTTCTGTAAAGAATTAGATATTTTTTCCACATA
>VZUA01059668.1:0-22582 GCA_013401035.1 Horornis vulcanius
TGTTTGCCTGTTGTCAATGAAATACAGTAACAAGGTAAACATTAAAAAGGATTAATGATCCAAAAGCATCACGGCTTCACAAGCTAATCATTTGTGACAAGTGTAATGTATTGACCAGTAAAATGCCCCAGGGTTTCATATCCAATCTGAAGTTTAATACATTTATTAATGGCAGTGCAGGTGAACAACAAAGCAGCAGTATTTGCAAATAACAAATTCAATTCGGAGAGAGCCGTGAAGAAGTCTGGGGGAATTTTGCCATTCACTGGGTGAATGGGTAGAAGTGCAAGGGGAAGGAGAGAATTGGAACTACCTGGAGTGCTGGTGGGTTTGGAGGAGGCTCAGGGAGAGCCTCTGCTGGGCTGCTCTGGCATTAGGATGCGCTGGGGGTGAGGGGAGGATGCTGTGCAATCCATTCTAATTCTGCCTGCTCTGGAATGCCACAGGCTGCTCTGAAGGAGGACAATAAAAGCAATACAAGCAGAGAGAAACCATCACAGGGAGAGAGACTGCCAGGCCAGAGCAGTTTGTCTTGGAAAAGAGACAAATAACAAAGGACACGGAAAGGGCACGGCCCGAAGTGAAGTGATGGGGAAGAGAGATCTGACATTGCCATTCCACACACATCATAATGCACGAGGAAAAGGAGAGCTGATGAAAGATGGTGGGATTGAAAACACTGAATCAATGCTTTCACTGTGACAATGACACCCTGAGGCTCCCTGCCAGCAGGTACTGCAGGTGTGCAAGCAGGAGTTATCCCATGACATTTGGGGCTGGACACTGACACGGGCATAGGAACCTGTCCTGAAATACAATCATAGACAAGAACACTGAAAAGAAAATTCTGTCTCATCCTCTAAGTTGATATCTGAGTAGGGCAGTTTAAAATCTGACCTCAGGAAGAAGAAGAGTATGAAAAGTTTATTTTACAAGTATCTGCTTTGCAGTTGCCAGTGCCTGCCATAAGCTACCATCAGAACTCCAATTCTGGGTAAGATGCACCACATTTAGTACAGCAATTCAAGTCATGATCAGCTTCCCCAAACAAATGATGATTTTATGCATTTTTAAAGAGCATATTGTCCAGTGGCTGCTGCAGCAGACACGTTCTGTATCAGAAGTGACTGCAGAGAGGAGCCAGCGTGTCTGACTCACACACACACAGACCTGCCAGACTCAGAAGGCAAAACAAGGAGCCCTCACTGCTCGTGGTGTGCAAATCTGCTGAGGCCAGCACAGCTATGTTTATCCTGGAGTCTGTCTGGGCTGTCTAGAAACTGTCTTAACACATCCTCTGATCCTCCTGCAAATAGGTACATGGTGCAACACTCCCAGGCAGAGGGCTGGAGGGAGGGAATTGGGAGATGCCACGCTGTGAAGAGTTGCACTATAATTATAAATTACACATGCCAAGACACACGAGCATGTGTATGAAGCGAGCTCAAAGTTGCTCATTAAAGCCAACAAAAGAACAGGTTCTATTTACTGATTCTGATTGTTTCCCTTGGCTAACAAGTTTAAATCAATAAGACTGAAGGGAGTTTGCTGTTGCTGTTTTGATCCATTATAAAAATAATACAGAAATCCCCATTCCCCTCAAGCAATCTCAAAAACAAGAAGACAAAAATTTCCTTTATCTTTTATGTTTCCACAGTTCACTTGCTATGATTCAAGACCACTTTCTTTTCCTCTTTTTTTTTTTCCTTTTTTTAATACTGCAGTATAACACAGAAGAAAATGTGACTGCAGAAAAAAAGTAAATCTAATAACCCCACTGCTTGATGCCTGAAATTACTCTCCAAGAGAAAAGGCTTTCGCTGGAAACACATCATTTCAAACTCCTTCTTCTTCAATGACTTAGAGAACACCTCTTCCTCACAGGGGCTGTGCCTGGGATGTACACAGCAGTAACGTCACCATCCTCACCTACATCCAGATTCTGGGAATTCTTGTGTTACCAACCACTTCCCATTTCAGCAAAAGGCAACAGACTACAAAAAACAGAAAGGAAAAAACGACCCCCAAAGCCCCTCAATCTTTGCCAGGTCCAGAGGTGACCCAGCCTCACACTGATTCCTGTAGTGCTCTTGGGGGAGCAGTGAGATTCTGCTCTTCCCTTTCACAGCAGCCCCAAACCCACCATGAATTCCTTGGGCCTCCTTTTCCACAGGCACACAGACCAGCACAATTTCAAGGGGTAACTAAGCCCAGCCTGTTACTTCTCAGGAACTGTGAATCTGCCTCCCCAAATTAAACAAATCTTGCTTTCCTGGCACAGTCTGATTCAGTGCTCACCTGGCCATTGCAAGAATGCTTCATCAGGAGAAAATACAGCTCTCCAAGAACACCAACGGTTTTGAAATGGTCCCCAAGTCCATGCTGATAATTTGGGTTTTCATGCTGGAAAAGCTGGAATCATCATTTTCAATTAGTTTCACTCTCATGAAAAGGAAAGTGGCTATGGAGGTGAATTATCACTCAGCACAGTCACAACTGAGCCTGGCATCTGGGTGGGTACAGCTCAGGTTTATTAGTGCAGCAACTAAACCTTAAACAGCAGCACGTTTGGGATGGATGGTCATCATTATCTATTCAACTGGACACAAAATAATTTGTTACAGCCACTTGGTTTTATCATTACTTGATATTGAAAACTGACAAGCATCATAACTCACTGGCATTTTGGAATCTCTTAATACTTTGATCCTTCAGAAGATTTGTTTTCAGTAGGTAATCTAGGTCTGGCCTGCTAGGCTTACAGTAATTAGTTTCCTAAGTGTATATAGTACCTCAATGTGTCTTATGGCAGGAATGAAAATGATGAAAAGGCCCTGTCATGGTTCAAACTAATAGTTTCTCCAACCTCTTTGTGAATTCCCCAAGCATATCCTCCTCAGCTGCTACACTTCAAGGCTTTTATCTCAGGTAAATCACATGAAGCTTTCAGAGCAGAAAATGTCCTCCTGATTAACCGTTCTTATCAGGAGGACAGCTCTCTAACCTTATTTATTTTTTTTCCTACCACCTACTGCCTCTGCATGCTGTATTTTGCTCTTCTTTGCTGGTGCAGAGCTCCTCAGATGGGGAGCCCCTGCTCCCCTCTGCCCCTGGGCTCCATCCCCCAGGCTCTCCCTGCCTTTCCCAGCCTCTCCTCCTCCTCCTCCTCCTCCTCCTCCTCTGCCTCTGCTGTGCCCTGGCTCCAGCAGATTCCATCTCTCCAGTGCTCCTGCCCCCTCCCTGCTCACCCCTGCCTCATTCTCTGCTGGCACCACCCTCCTGTGGGGCCAGAAGGGGCTAAAGCTGGGAAGTGCTCCAGGAAAGCTGGGAGCTCCTTCAGCAGCTGGAGCAGCCCCTTGGTGTGACAGAGCAGGTAATGAGTGGGGAGCTGGGAACAGAGGCTGGTGCTGCTGTGGGTGGGTGAAATTGCTGAGGCCAAATGAGATTCCACAGCCCTGGTGGTTTTCATCTCAGTATTTAAAAGAAGAGAGCCCTGGAGACACCTGACAAACCTGCCTTGGTCCCAATTCCTGGAGGACCTAAGTGTTAAACAAACTCCTTTTCCCACTGTATCCACTTAACTGGGCTTTCAAATTGCCACAGAAGATGAAGGGAAGCATTTTTTGAGTGCTGACACAGCCACTTTCCCTTCCCCTTCTAGAGCTGCTAGAATTATTCTAGAGTTTCCCAACACTCCATAAACTCCTTCTGACCACTCAGAGTGGTGAACAATTAGAGTATTCATAATTTCACTAAAAATTTATCGCACACAGATTAAAATGTAAACAAACAGCTTATCACATCAGAACTTACACTTTCCTTCTATTTTAGATTCAAGTAGTTGTGACAACCCAAAGCTGACTTGTCAGAAATATCTCCAAAATGTTGTGTTATCTTCTGTTTTGGATGCTCCTTCCCTCTAGTGTGCAGCCCTTGTAAAGTCCCAGGGGTACCAAATTTCATAATCCTTAAAATGTACTCCAAAGCCATAACAGCTGTGGAGCCTTTAAAGGACAGCACCTTGCAGCATCACCTCATTTCTTTGCAGACTGCAATCAGAATGAAGCCTAGCATCTTTCCCATCTTCTGAGCACAGCCAGCACTCCTAAATGGGATAGAGCAGATGTGAAGCTCAGGCAGAAATTAAAAACACAAGCTACCTCCACTGCAGAAAACCCTGACTCATGTCTCAGCTAGTACTTGTATGAGGAGGTGGTTGGTCAGAAGTCACTGATTATTCCTTGGATTCACTCATCAGACATTGGTAATAAAGTACTCTGTCAAAGGAAATTTAAAGAGCCTGTCAGAATTTGTTAAAGCCTCCCTCAAAAGAGGTGATTGTTTGGAGTGAATTTGCCACCAGCTCATAGTTAATGCAAAAATCTGCAGTAAACTAACACAATCATCTTGAGCGTTATTTGAATCAATCTAACACATTTATCATGCTGACAATTTGACTTTTGCCTAAACTGTAGATAACTGACAATAAGCATTAGAGGAAAGATCTATTTCTGTCATTTCAAGGCACAATTGTGTTTCTGCCCTTCCTCTGGCTGCTATGGGTGTTACAGGAACACTTTCAGAAACAATCATTAAACTGAGCAGTTGAGTCCCCCATTCATACACAGAAAATGAACATTAAATTTCCTTTCCATTAAACTTTCCTTTAATCTCAAAATTGTGAAACTTTTTTGTCGTCTCATTTCAAAATCAACCATTTTTTTTTCCTCTCATTGCAAAATCAATCAATCAATCAATCACTGGAAATGCACTGTGCATGGATAGGTGTGGAGTCTGTCACTGTTGATGCATAACTGGAGTTTCCAGGCTCCCTGGGGAATCTGGGAACCCCAAAGTATGGAGGTAAATATTAACAAGAATGTGTTAAGGCAAGCAGGAATCATTCTGAGAGAACAGTGGGGAGATTGTTTAAATGTTCAGGGTTTCTTCCCTGTCAGGTTCCTTTTTATTTCAGTTGTTTCACCTGCAAGAAACTCGGAGTACTGAATCCCTAACTTAATTTTTAGCAGTGTAGCAGAAATATTTAATGCTTGTTGCACATTAAATATTGAAAATACTTATTAATAGAACATAAAACATAATAGAATATAAGCCTTAACACAATAGAGCTGTCTGAATGGGTGTATTTAAATTCAGCCTCGATTTTCAAATTAACAAAAATATCCTTTTTTTCTTTTCTCATTGAAACCCCAAGGTCTTTTGGGGTTATTTCTGAAAATATGTAGTTGAAAAAACGAATAACTTTGTAATGAGAGGAACTCTTCAAAAATCATTACCCCTTACTTCACAAGCCTATATTTAAAATCCATTCTCACAATTGTATTCTCATGTATTTTTTTTTTTACATTAGTTTCTACTAAAGAGCCATGCACAGACTTGTGATGGTGATGAATTTACAGATGTCCATCTGTCTCCTTTTTTACCCATTCAAAGTGTTCCCAGCCTGTGGCTGTGCCTGAGGCAAAGTTTTATCATCTTGACACAAAGAAATACCAACTCTTGCCTTGGAGATTCCCTGGCTTGTGAGCAGCAGAACTGTAAAAGCTCCATGGTGTTACAATTAAAAATATATCAATTACTTCTACAGCCAACTGAAAGAAAATTACTGCTCAGAATTCTTTTCATCCACATAGCAAGGATGAAAATTTACATGGCACATGGTTTATAGCCTATACCATATTTCCTTGTTCCTCTGCATTTGTACTTGAAAATGACTGATTAAAATGCTGTGTTCCTTGCAGAAAAATCTTAAATTGTGTCCCCCGTGGACTCCTAACCTATGAACCCTGCTATGTGTATATTTAACATGTATTTGAAAAGGTATCAGTTGAGATGCAGAGTTTCTGACCACTGCTTCGGGCAGCTGAACACCATCTCCCTCTCTTTAGAAATGCTAATATCATTTTAATAACACACAAGAAATTGAATTTTAATTAAAGAACTTTTTTTTTTCCACTATTTGATCCTTTTTGGGTTTGTATACAAATGTGGAATATAATCAGACACATTGTAATTAAAGAAATAATTAACACTGCAGGCTAGCAGCAGAAACATTTAGGGCAATTTCAAGCTTTTACCACCATGTCACATCAGCAAATTCCCTCCCTCATGCAAAGTTTGCTCAACAAAATCACCATCTCTCCAGTCATTTAAAATGAATAAGATATATTAACAAGAAAAGGAATATTTTGTCTTGTTGGGAAGGGGAATAAAATGATTCCTGCACAAATTAAACCACAGAATCAGTTCTACTTGGACAAATAAGAGCAAACAAGTTGCTTTTTACGGGCAGCCTTATTTTATTTTTAATTAAATGAAAGGCTCAACCCACGACAAATAATTGTGGTGTTAATCTCCCCACATTAATTTGAGCAGAAACTGAAGAGAAACTGGTCAATGTTAATCAAGTGCCTTGGAAAAAGGCAGTGCTTTTTGACAGGCTTGCATAATGGATGAGGCACAAAAGGAGATAATTGGGAGGTGTTTGTCCTGGAGGGTGCAAACTTTGTAATTACACCTAAAAAGTTTCATTTTATTCTGACATTAAGTTCTTTTCATGCATGATCAGGGTGTGCTCAGAGAAAATCTCAGCAAGGAGAGGGGGCTGGTGTAATTGTATCAGATATTTAAAACTATGATTACTTTATTATGCTAATGAAGGCCTTAGTCAACAGACTTTCACCTTAGGCAATCTACAGCAAACTGAATTATTAAACCAAAATAAGAACATTTTAAATTTGCCACGTGCTTACTTTGCTTATAATATATACAAAACCTGCATAAATTGAGGTGATGATTATTTAAATCTAACTTAGGAAATTCAAAATCCCAATATTCCCTTTTTTTTCCCCTTTACAATGAGCCCTACCCTTACTGCCAAAATACACAAAAATAAAATCTGAGCTGTAGAAAGCAGCACCACAGAGACAGCATTTTCACAGGCAGGTAAATTGCTGGGATTGCCTGTTGGATGATAAAGTCTATTATCAGAAGAAAGGAAGTAAAGAAAAGAAAGACAATTTGGAGATGGTCTAAAGACCCAGGCTTGAAAGACATTTTTTCCCCAGGGGAGGAAGAGAGCCCTTCTGCTTTCCTAAAGAGGTTTTGATCACACTCCTCACCAGCAGGCTCTGGGTTACACCCAGATATTTGCTCTATTTTCACCTTCTCTGTTCATTGGACAAGATGAGCATTAAGAAAAGCCCAGCATGCCATTCCATGGATAATTACAACAAGGATCTGGAACCATGGTTTCATTTGACAGAAAATCAGAATGCACTCTTCCTTTCAGTTGTAATATTTTGTTTTCCAATCTTATAATAGTAACGTAAGAAAAAATGATACCTAAATTGTAACACCAAATGTGCCACTTTGCACTTCTGACCATGAGTTCCAGCAATCTAAAACTGGAATTAAGGAAGTGAAAAGGAACGTGTTCCAACCACATATTAGATTCAGTAATTTAAATTATTCCTCTGAAGCTCCAGAGCAACTTGTTCAATTATGGAAGTAACCTTTAGAAAAGAAAATTTTAAAAAGCAAACCTAATGAAGCTGAAGAAAGAGATCTCCAGGTCCAGACCTGAATTAACTTTCAAGGATTCAGCAGAAGTTTTGGTTACCTTTATAATCTTTTATCTGAATTTACATTCAGCCCTTGCTCAGTGGTTCCTGCCATAAAACAAAACTGCAGCGCTGAGAGGTTCAGAAGCCTTTGCATGGGGACAGTTCAACAAATTCTACAAAAAACTTGATAAACTTCTTATCTATGGCACATTACATATAATTAATATATCAAATAATTAACATACCAAAACAATTATTATACATATAATTAAAATACCAAAATAATCACATTTTAATAACAACTCAGCTGTGAGGAGCGACAGAATTTGCTGGTTTGCATCTAACTTTTAGCAGCAGAGCAAAGCAGGCCCCATCCCCCAGCTCAGTTTAGCAAACTTTGCCTTTTGCTTTGCCCCTTCTTGCCTTGGCTGTGTGCCCACCTGCAGAGGTGCTCACCTGCAGCCACCAACACCACAACTGCACATCAGGAAAGGAGCTGCTGCCCACAGGAGGCAGCCACTTTGCCAGGGAACTGGAACATTGATTGCCATGCAACTCCCACAAATGGGAGGCACCCCTCCTTGAGTGGGGACAATGACTGCAGCAATATTGCTGTCCTGCAGGAATGCAGATCCATGGGGGGAAAGATGGAATTCTGCTGGGATGTGCCACTGGTGGTCACAGGAACTGCACTTATTAAAGAATGTCTGGACGCTCCTGAAAATATTCATTCCCACCTTCAACTGTGCTGTTCTGATTAAGTTACTGTACTAATGAGCTCTATGAATTTTAGCTTTTCTTTATCACAGAGCTGCACTTTAATTTAAAGACAGAAAAAATGTTTTATCCTGGATTTATTTTCATTGGCTCGCAACTTTCCATTTCATCCAGTAGAATAATCTGTAAATTGAACTTGCTCTTGACCTGCTCCACACTTTGAGCAAATTTAGAAGGAATATTAAAGAACTACTCTGCTGTTATTGAGCTTGCCAGGCTTAGCTTTTATTTCTAAGGAAATTTATTGTGTTTCTATGGACTGCTGGAAACTTAATTACAGAAAGCAGAGAGGAAAGTCTGCTCTGCAACACGTGACATAAAGCACTGCAGTGACAGCATTCATTAATTAATTTGGGCTCCCAAGCACTTCACTCTTCTCACAGAAGATTCCTTTGGTCCCAAATTCATCCTGCAAGGCAGTCCCTGCAGCTGAGCAGTTCCTGCTCCTGCCCAGGGTGGAGGGACAGCACAGCCCCAGCAGAGCCTGGAAGCTGAGCCCTGTCAGCACCCACAGCAAACCTGAGCTGGGCTCTGCCAGCCTCTCTCCTGCCCCTCTCAGCCCTTTGGAAATGCACAGTGCCAAGTCTGGGTCTCTGGCTTCCATCACCCCTGGACTCCCCTGAGAGTCTGGAAACTCTCAAAAGAGACTATAAGTCTGGAACCATCAATAAACTGGAACAAGCCAGGCAAAGATGCATCCCTGGAATCTCTAAAATCACCCTTTTCCAGCTGAAATGCAGATCTGCTTTTTTTTCTGTACAGAAACTGCATGCCTGGGACTGCCAGCCATCACAAACAGGTGGAGGGTGTAATTCTAAGGTGATAGTAGGATAGAATTTCTTTTTGAAAGCATGCCAATCACAGAAGAACGTACAGGTAAAATGATGCTATGAACATAACTTGAAAAGAAATGACAAGCTGTGAAAGTCACATAGCTCTTCTTCCTTTATTCAGTCCAGCCTGCTTGATTTTCTCCTGTTACACCAGCAGTTTCCTCCCAGGGTGGCAAGTCACAATTTTAATCCTTCCCTGCCCCTGTTCCACCAGCAGTTTGCTCCCAGGATAGCCAGTCACATTTAGATTCCACTGCAATATTACATTCAATCTGAGCAATGCTTATGAGCAGCCCTCCCTGGGTTTATACTCAAGAGATCTCTCTGTACCACAAATGTTCTGCAAGCCTTCCAGAGGATTACTTTTTTTCAGGAGACTTTATAAGTTAAAATCTAGACCACAGCCCAGACAAGCTGTGTGTTACAATGAATAATAAATGCATTACTTTGGCACTTCTAAACTTTCCTGTAAATTAGCCAAAACACACATCTGCATTTTAGCTAGGCTAAACAAATATAATTAGGTTCTGCCGCATAAAGTTATTGTTTGTTTAAATGTTGTAAGCTTTGTACTAAATATAAGACAGAAGTTAATTTGATGGCACGAGTAAATATTTCAAAGCAGCTTCATCCAAGTACATATAATACTTAGCAATATAGCTTTTCTTATTCTTTCCACAGGAATTTTACATTAACATAATTAGAATTCTTTACAATTTCTGCTGGTGTTTCCTACAGGTTGGTTAATAGATCTTTCATGAAGGAAAAAGACAAGAAAGGGAACAAAGAGAGCAGGACTTCATTTATGAAAGATTTGCTGATTTCTTGGCGTGCACACACTAGATTTACACGCAGCTGTGATAGAGTGAAGAGAAAAAGCAAACCACACACCTGAGATTTCTGGCACTTGATTGAATTATCTCCCAGTGCCCATCCCTGGGGGGTGTTTAAGCACAGCCTCACTCTCAGGTCTAACCATGCAAACTTTGTCCCAAACGCTTGGAAAGGAAATAAAAATTCAATGACAAAGGTGAGAGTGAAGGAAGGAGCAGTCCATCAGTCCTTCTGCCAGGCCATACTGCATTTTCATTTGCACAACAGGCTGATTGTGAGCAAACCCTTCCCCAGAGCATCTCCAAGGGATGAAGGCTGTCAGACTTGGGCCCTCTCCTGGCAATTCTGCTCCTGTTTTTGTGCAGCAGCAGTCCCCCCTCGAGGGCAGAATCAGAGCTCTTTGCTGATCCCAATATCCAGGTGTGGTTTGCTGCCCATTGGAACCCATCCTACACTTCATTTATTGGCTTTAATTGGTCTCAGCACTAAGAGCAAGTTGATATTTATGTTTCTATTACACTGTAATTTATTGATTAATTATGAATAATGTACTAAAGTGCAGAACACTGACTGGGAAGAGGCATTTATGAAATGTTTATTTCCTAAAATTATTGTTTCTCCAGAAGAACACAATGTCCTTATTCGAAGGCCCTGAAGTCACAGTCTGAGCACTAATTCCTTTAAATAAGATCTGGTGAATCTCAATCCCTCCAAATTAGCAAACACTTAGAAAACGGGCTGGAGCTGACTGTAGCAAGGAGAAAACCAATTAAATCTGTCATTATTAGCTCATTAATATGAATTTGCAGAGTGCTGCTGGTCTCTATTTCCACACAGGAGCAGCAGTGCAGTTCAGGAGGTTCTGGTGCTTTTCAGCTGGCACTCAGGCATGGAATTAATCAGTTCCTAAATGCTGCTGGAAATGCTGGGCTCTGCATGTGCATATTTACCATCTTCAAACACTACTGCAGGATTTAGACTGCTCAGGTAAATCATCTGTAATCTGCTCCTTGTCCTTTGCTTTATGTCTCTTTCACTGCAGTTGGAATTTTACATGCTGGTTTGTACTGAATGCTTTGTTTCTCGGCATAAATAAATAAAATGCACAAAAATAACAACAATCTATTTCCATATAATAGCAAACAATTTCAAGGCAAAGCAGCAGCCTTCAACTGACATTGGACCTACAATGGCACTTCAGAACTGAGGAAAAATCCCTCTGTTGTGCAGCTAAAAGCACATTTAATAAATGCTTTTTTTCCCCAAATGATATAAATAAAACAATTCTGTATCAAAAGACAAGCTAAATACACACAGAGGCAGCAAGACAGGTCCTACAGTCCTCCACAAATGAGGAAATGGTTGTTTTACCAGCAAGGATTAAAAGGCATTTTTACTAAGCACAGCTGATAGCAAGTGTAAATTAACAAAGAATTGGAAATGCTTCTTCTGGGTGGACTTCTGTCATTATTTTAATTTTGGGCCTCATCAGCACATTTTCCTGCATCTTGAATTATAGGCAGTAGATTACATTTCATCTTGCAAGCTGTTTAGATGCCCACGTAAGAAGAAAAAATATTACTGAATTTTTTTAATGTGTTAAAATCACTTTGTAGACCAGATAAGCATTCTCTAAAGGAACAGGAAAGAACCATCCTGGTTCCTCCCTCTTTTAACTAATCATCCCAACACCTCCAGTTGCTTATTTTCCTGTTAAACTAAATCTTGAAATGCTGATTCCAAGTGGCAGTCACAAAAAAGGGAGTGCTGTGTTACAGAGGAGAGGGACATGGAGCTTCCAGGAGAGCTGCACACTGTGCTGCAGCCACCAAACAGAAGGAAATGAAAGAGTTCCCATGTCTGGATGAGATATTTTCCTATTTTCCCAGGAATTCTGACCAGAAAAACAACAGCAGCCAGTTACATAGGACGCGAGGCTTATAAATAAAATGCTATTTATTTGCTGAGTTTTGGGAGTGTTCAGCACCAGAAACGTGGTCACAACTCATTAGAAGTTAAAATATGCCTTGGCAAGACTGCTTGATACTTAATGCAGTGAACAATGAACAGCTGAACCTCAGACAACGCTTCTTCTCTGACTAATTTTCATTTTCATAAAGCTCCCTTGGTGTTTTTTGGAGCTAAAAGCCTCTCCAGGGATTTTACGCTATTCGGGCTGAAAATATAATATTCTGCAACGTGTCCTGTATTCATTTAAGGTACTACAACAAGTCCTCTGTGCTTAAAAGGTTGAAAATGGAACCCTTCTTGCTGGGGGCCCCAGCACACCTCCGAGTGAGGCAGGAAACCACTCGGTGCTGTTCTCCAGATCCCTTCCTTAGCTCCTCCTCTCCAGAGAGTCTTGCCACTCTCTGCTGAGTGGCAGCAATGTGATCTCTCACTGGTGGATCACTTTATGGATCAGAGGCTCTCCTGAGGTATTCTGATGCTGCTCTCACCAGCCAGCTTCCCCTTGGTCACACAGAGCCCAGCAAGAGCAAGAAGAAAGCAGCTAACAAATGTAATTATCAGTTTAAAGGCTTGCCTGGAGCTGTTTGGCTGCTGAAGTGGCTGCTATTGATTTAACTGGAAACTTCTCAGCCTTGACTCAGCCAGCCCAGTGCAGCAGAGTTCAATCTTTCTCTTCTTTGACCTTCTTGGCCTAATTACAGGAGAGGTTCAAGGATGTCTGACTGGCAGCCCACTCCCACCCCATCACAACCCAAAGCAATTCTCATATGGACAGCTTAACTCTTCTTCAACATTTATGATTTACTAATTAGCAAAGGGCAATCCCCCAGAAGCACACTCCCTCCACTCTGCCTGTTCCCTAGCAACACTCAGAGATGGAGGGGTGTGCACTGTCTGCAGGCAGCACGCTGACAGCACAGCCACAGCTCTAGCAGACCTTCCCTTCCTCAGAACTGGGTTGTTTGGAAGCATTTTGAGACCTACAAAATACACAAAATAATACAGAAAAAAAAAAATTCATTGGGCCTTCCTCCATAACGCTCTTTGCAAGAAAAAAGGCACTGTTTTGGCAATAATGGGATTTTTAACTGGTTCATTATTATTAAGAAAGAGCAAATATGCATATGGAAGGTTTCCAGCTGGAATTCCACCTCAGTCCTCAAAACAGCTCAGCAGCCCAGAATCATCTTGGAAGTCTATCTCAGTTGAGAGGCCATGGATAATCACTATAGGCCAAATACTCAGATGCTTTTCTGGAAGTTTCTCAACCCAGCACTCCCAAAGGCAGGTAATCCATGTTCCAGTTGTGTTTATTTCTTCCCCTTCACGAGGGTTTAGAAACTGTGTCACACCAGGGTGAGCACAGGGTGGATTCAGGCTGCTTTGGGGTGGAGAACTGGCTCCAGCCTCCTGGCAGGTGTGGGTGGCGTCAGAGCCTCTAACGTGAGACAGCCAAGAACAGGAGCAGGAAAAACCTGAAATAACCAAAATTATTTCAAAGCTCCAGGGAAAAAAACCCACCAAGTGACCTGAGAAATCCTTTCTAATGCCAAAGAGAGGCCACAGGAGGAATCTGATCTACAAAACCAATCTGCAGGAGCACCAGCAGTGTGGAGAGAATAATTTAGATTATTGCAGTTGTGTTTATTGGGTTCTGTGACAGGGCTGTGAGAAACATGACTTACAGTCCTGTTACAGCAAGGCAATGGTGCCTGGAGATGCCTAAAATACAACTGGAGATGAGAAGAAAACACTGGTGGTATAAAGCTGATTGCAGGTCTTGATCCTCTACCTGTGGATTGCTCAGCATTTTACAAGAGAAGAAGCTTCTGATTTTCAGCCAATGCAGCAGCACTTCCAAGATTCTACCACTGGGACAGTACTGAGGTGTGGAAGGTCATTTTCTGTCTCATTGGCAGTTAGAAAAGGTGTTCTGCTAGTGCCGCCTGGATTTTCTTCCACCTGAAGGAATTGTTTTTCATCCAACATCAGTATGTTTTGGGTTCATGTATACAATTCACTAAAATGTCAAAAATTCAACATTTTGTATCAACAGCAAAACCCAAATGTTAATCTCAAATAGCCTTGGCAACAGCCTGATGGAAACAAGCAGAATTCCTTGGGAGCACTCTCAGGGAAGTCAGCAGTTAGAGGATGCTGAGCTGAAATTTTGGCAATTTATCTTGATTTCCTTACAGTTTCAGTAATTTAATCACAGGAACCCTTAAGATGAGTATTTTTTTTTTTCTTTAATAAGCTACTCCTGTGTAGTTTTACCCATCTTAACCACCAGCAGGAGGAGATTTTGAGAGGGATGTTGGGCATGGCAGATGAGCCCATGGCACGTTGGGCAGAGGGAGTTATTCCCAGAACCAGAGGTGCCTTAAACATTTACAAACCAGGCCCCAGCTCCTCCCTGCAGGGAGGCTCGGCCACGGTGTGCTAAACCCTTCCTGCATCTCCAGAGAGAGGAGCTGGGAGCCTCAGGAACATCAGAGGCAATGCCTGTGCTCCTGCAGGGGTCAAACCCAGCTACAGACACTGTGCCAGCAGCACCCAATTGTCTGGGTCTGGGGACAGGTTTATAAAGGGTGGTAATGACTTTATTTCAGCTCTACAAACCTTCTTGCAATCTCATTTTTATTCATGTTACTGGAAGCATCTGCATTTATGCACTAATGCCTTCCATGCAAAAATGTTATGTTTTAGAAGAGAGTGTCCATGGAAGACATTTAAGATCCTTGCTGGTTCCAATTATGCTTTAAAATCCCTTTCTTCTTTCTTACAATTACAGATATTTAGAACATGCATCCAAGGAAACTTCTTTGTACAGTGAGAATGAGTTGAGAATTTTCTCCCTCTTATGCTTGTTACAATCATTATCACAAAAAGAGATTCATGTTGTGCTGTTTATTATTTATGGTTCTCATTATATTCTTTGTCACAGGACCACGGAATCAGAATTTTAATGCCCCATATATCCTGTGGAAGATAATAGTGAAGTGTGCTGCTCTGACCTTTTCAGTGTCCTGCAGTTTGATTCATTAGCCATTCCTGTTCTCTCCTATTAACAGCATCAGTAACCTGGGAAGAGGTAGCTCAGGCAGCCAACCAAAAAGCAGACTATTGAAAAGGTTAAAATCTAGATTTATAAATCTATTCAGAGTTTACAATCCTTTCCAAACTATGCTTAGTATAAAAATTATATCTGGCTCTCCTGGCAAAGGCTGTCCTGCAATAGCAGCAGTGTAAATAAACTCCTTACAGTGCCTTTTGAGATGGAGAGCCTTTGCTTTTTAAAAAGAGTCAGAGGTGAATGAGCTCAGTATATAGTCTATTTGTCACACACACGTCTATCAATTTATGTCCAGGTTACAGGTGCAGTTTGAGGAAATACTGGAACCACTGCATTGTCAGAATGAAATTACAAGTGCCAGAGAGAAGTGCTGCTTGCAAGACATTGTAAGGAAAATAACTGAACCCCAAACTTGTATTTCACTTCACAATAAAGAGGATTTCAAGCAGGAGAGCTGCAGCAGCTTATACACAATTATTTCATGATCAGCAAGTATTCTCCAATGATTTCTTAGGCAGTGTTTACTGTGCAGTACAACTAGACTCCTGAGTACAATATCAATGCATTCCTATTAGAACAAATATAACGGGGCTAATAGCAAATGAAAACAATATCAGAATATAGAGGAGAGGTGAGAAATGTTTACTACTGCGTGGTCACAATTTAAAAGCAAAATTAGTTCAAATTTGGTTAAAAGTTCAGCAAATGATAGCATGGCAGTTGAGCCATATCCTTTATGTGCCTTTGCTTAGCTTAAAATAAACCACATTATATGCTGTTGTGCATATAGAGGATTCTACAGCTCAACAATTCCCTAAACTAATAAGGATTTTATAAAAATTTGGTTATGCTAAATCTCCCAGAACGGATGTGTTTCTCAACACAATATAGCATTCTGAAAGGAAACTATAAATAAACCAATGAAGTAAACAAATTCTGGAAATTCAGGATTTCTTTGCCTAGCTCTTATGAAAATCTGGTTTAATTGTGTAGCCACAGATAAATTAGAAGGAACACAGGACGTTATCATTAAGAATTGGCTTTGTAAGGGCAGCAGGCCCACGGAGGCTCCACTTTCTGCTTCAAGCACTCTGACCCTGAGGCACTTTTTTCCTTTTTGGCTATCTGGGAGCTCACTGTCCCCCCTTCCCCACCCTCAGCAGTTGTGCAGTCAACAATTTGCAGAGCTGAAGGCTAGCAGGGATATCCATGTTTTTGTTCAATGCAGTCTTCATCAAGCAGCCAATAAATGTGTTTTATTGCTGTTCCCATAGCAGGCATTATTGCCTCCCCCATGTAAAAATGGCCATATATTCTGAGTCCTTAGAGTCACTCAATAGCTAATCAGGAACTCATACCATTCCAAATGTGCTAAAGACAATGCATAATGTCACAGCCTGAGTGTTGATTATGCCTTAAAAAGAAACTTCTTCTACTAATAGGTCACCAGTGCAGCATCGTGGCTAACTCTGGGCATAAATTACTTTTTAAAGCCAAGTATATTTGTATAATAGGAATTCTTTAAAGAGCAACAATAGAACACAATATATTTACACAAATCACGGGACAAAAAATGTTTTCCAGGCACTAATTTTAATTCCCTTTTGCTTTTCCTTGGACTGTATAATGGTGCCTCTACTCTCAGCACGAGCTCCCAAAGAGAACAATCAATAAACTTTCTGTGAAGCGCCCAAGTTTCTGGGCAGTCCCCCCTCCTTTGCACACCTTGAAGGACCCTGTGTGGCACACAGCTCCCTCAGCACAGACCCCCAGGCACTGCAGCCCGTCCCCACCTCTAGTGAGGAAACTTTCTGAACAATTCCCTGGGCAATGCCTCCTGGGCTTGCTGTAGGCAGGAAATGAAGCATAATTAGCACTTTTATGTGGCATTAACAAACAATCTTGTTACTTCATTACTGTTTAATATTTGCACCAGTCTTCTGAAAGCAGATTAAGACCAACTGCAATTTCCATATGTGAGATTCCGTGACTGTAAAGCTCAAAGAACCTTCACTTTAATCAAAACACTATGATGTCTTCCACTAATTTTTTTTTGCCTAAAAATCTATTTGAAAACTTAGTTTTATGTGAGTAAAGAGCTAATCTGAAACGTTTATTCACTTGAGTATGATTTTCCAATTCACAAACATAGCCAGGGTCATAATGAAAGGGTGTGTGTACCAGCACAGAGCTAAATCAATTTTTAATAGAAAAAAATTACAATAATACTAACTAAGCCCAAAACATTTTAATCATTCTTCCTCTGGGACCAAACAGTGACATAATAAAAGCCCCACAATTTTGCTTTAAGTTTCAGAGAACACATCTAAATTAATCCTTGAGTCTTTCCTTGGATGCATTGATGAATAATGATGTCCTAGAGAATAAAAGCAGGATTCCCAAAGGCTGGAAAGCAGAGAAGCTGAACTACTGCTCCTCAAAGGTGCTTGAGCACCTTTTAATCCACAAGAGCAGCCCTGAAAAGTTGATGGAGCCCACGGAGGAGCTGGGACCCCTCTGAAATGCCTCATTCATCAGCTGAGGTGGTGGGGAGGCCACAGAGGCAGCAGGAACAGACCACAAAGACATTTCTCACCTGTGCCACACACAGACAATTCCTGCCTCATGCTTGGACAATGTCCTTCAAGGCATAAATGCTCAGCTCTGCTCAAAAACCTTGCTGTGAGCAATCTCAGGCATCACTCTGTGCTGAGACCCCTTTTCATGGGTAAATTTTAAGAAGGAAAATGATATTGATCACACCTCTGGCAATATTGGTTTTTTGCTGTGTCTTTCTCAATCCCTGTAACCTCGCTCTACAAGTGTTGCCATCAATATCTAACATTTTTATTCTAATGGTCAAAATCCATTTCTCTTAATACCAGCAGGTGCCCTCCACTAAGGCTGAGTTAACTGAGCTCTGCTCCTCAGTCCTGGCCAAGCCCTGAAGCATTGCAATCAAATGTTTTCCCCTCATAAAGAATTCACAAGAAAGAGAATTCTCTCTGGTTTTGTTAGCTCCTGATTTAAAAGCAAAGACTTGTCAAGGTTCAGGTCATGAAGTCAAGGGAAGGTGTGGAGAACTGTTCAGAGTGACATAATCTGGTCAGATATTTCTTTCCATTACACATATGTACTATTATTATTTGTAATACTCCCATATCACTGGTATTTTACCCGTTTTTAAAAGGCCTTTTATTCATTTAACTTGCATTTTGTGTCCTTTTGTCAACTGGTATCGTTGTGATACCTTGTTCATTTCCATTCTGAAAAGCCTAAGCTGAACCTCACATGATTTCTTAAAGGCAGTTTATTTAAATGTGCTTCCAATGATCTCCAATCAATAGAAACTTTATTTTCAACCTAGGCTTCCCAGGAGTGAACCCCTGCATTAATCTCTAAATCACTGTTATCTGCAAATGTCTCTCAATTTACTGTGCTTTTACTGTACAAATACAAATCTTTAACTCTGGGAAGAAAATGAAACAGTAGCATAGAAAGAAAGATCTCTAAGTGCAATGATCAGAATTTATGCATCCATGAGGTCGTTGGTAATTCTCTGTAACTGCATCTGACAAAAACAGCAGCCCTTAAAAAAAAAAATCACAGTTTCTGCACAGGTGCAAATCTGGTAAAAGTGGGATAACAATGAAACCTCTGGTAATTGTTACCTGCCAACAAAACACTGCTCTCCTTTAGTGGCAATACCCAAAATTCTACTGGTGCTAACACTGGATTCTTTCCTTCTGTATGAAAAGTTGGGTTGCCATGATTAATTAATCCATCACCTGGCTAATGAGGAGTGGTAGCTGTATGTCTCAGAATTTCAAGGGTAACTTCAGCTTCTCAAGGATCTCAAGCTGAAATTTTTCTGCTGACAAGTGGTCTGATTGAATTTTAATGAGCTGAAAATCGAGTCTTTTTAGACTTCTCAGTTTTCCTAAGTAGCTTTCTTGGCGACAATCCTATCATAATTAAAGTTCAGATGGTTCTACATCACATATGCCCCCCAAAGAAGCCTTCCCAAATCCATCAGCTCCATCAGCTTACTTTTGAGAACACATCCTCTCTATTGGCCCCTCAAGGCTTGTTCTTGTTGGTTTGGGAGGGGTTTTCCCTTGATCTACAGCTGGAAGCACTTTCAAGCATCTATGGCTCATCTTCAATTCTAATTCTAATTCTAATTCTAATTCTAATTCTAATTCTAATTCTAATTCTAATTCTAATAATTCTAATTCTAATAATTCTAATTCTAATAATTTTAATTGTAATTCTTCTTCAGTTTTAATTCCACATGGAGTGAATATTGAGTCTGCCTCTTAAATCTTTCTTCTCTCTGGTGCTCAGAAAAAGGAAACCTGTGTGCCTGGGAGTTGCAGCAGAATCCCCAGCTTGGACTAAACTAATGCCAGGATTTCCCTGCACCCTATGCTGCAGGTCACCCATGGGTGCCAGGTGAAGTCTCTGCCCTCTGCAATGTTTCCTAGAGGTGTTTGCAGTGCTGCATCCCCAGCTGAGCTCAGCTGAATGAACTGATTCATCCCACGATGGCTCTGGCAGTAGCTGCAGCTCACAGCAGCTGTTAACACTCCAGTTCCTTCTCCAAACTCGAGGCTTTTCTTTGTGTGCCTGTCCTCAGGCAGCCACGGCCGTGCTTGCTCCCCCAGAGCCCCTCTGGAGTGTAGGCAGTGCCTGGCACAGCCCTCCAGTCAAACACAAGCTGTGCTGCTGCCTCACATCAAACCCTCCCCAGGGCTGCAGGCTGTGCGTGGGGACAAGGAGAAGCGTTCCTGCTGCATCTCTGTGTTCACTGCAGGTGTCTGCAGCTGTGGCTGAGAGCACTGGTGCTCAGGGGAGCTGAGAGCCAGCACCCTGCTTGCTGGAGTAATGCACAGCTCAGCAGAGGAGCAGGGGGCTGCCTCGGGGGGCTCAGCCACTGTGCTCCCTCTCCAGGAACATTGCTTCACTCTAACATCCCCCTTCCCTCAGGTGTTACTGCCTTGGCCTTCTGACTGGCCCTTCCCAGGCTCTTCAAAGGAAACCCAAGGCAGAACAAAACCAAAACCCCCCAAAATCACAGCAAACAAACAAAGAGGCTGTGTGGCAAGAGGAGCCTGGGGCAGGCACAGCCCCTGGGCCAGCAGCACCAGCTGCAGGGGAGCAGGAGCACTGCTGAGAGCATCACCAGCTGCACTGGAGCAGGAGCACTGCTGAGAGCATCACCAGCTGCACTGGAGCAGGAGCACTGCTGGGAGCAGCACCAGCTGCAGGGGAGCAGGAGCGCTGCTGAGAGCATCACCAGCTGCAGGGGAGCAGGAGCACTGCTGGGAGAGCATCACCAGCTGCAGGGGAGCATCACCAGCTGCACGGGAGCAGGAGCACTGCTGAGAGCATCACCAGCTGCAGGGGAGCAGGTGCACTGCTGAGAGCATCACCAGCTGCACTGGAGCATCACCAGCTGCAGGGGAGCAGGAGCACTGCTGGGAGCAGCACCAGCTGCAGAGCTGCATCACCAGCTGCATGGGAGCATCACCAGCTGCAGGGGAGAGGATCTGAGCCAGCTGCAGCTCACACCAAGGAGCTCTGGGCAAGCCCCTGCTGCCAGCAATGCCATGGTGGAGGTGTCTGGTTGTGTGTGCAGCCCTGGGAATGCTCTCCTGGGGATGAGCACTGAGTTCAAAGCCAGGCTGTTAATTAGCTATGAGATAATCAAAAGCTTACTCAGCACCAACTCAGAGCAGCCCCTCACTGATTTGGGGAATATTCAGAGCTCCTAATTTTAGAAGTGTGCAGGCACTAAGAAACATGTTACTCTTTTTAATGTTTGAACTTCAAATCCTCTGAGATCAGGCTTCTTAATTAGCTAAACAAGGACAGTCATTTTACCAGCACTGACAAATCAAGCAGTGTCAAATCAGCTCTCCCAGATAAATGTACATCTCTTCCCTCAAAGTCAACTCAAACTACTTTTTTACAACCTCATGCTTAACCCCTGAGAGTGTCTTAGGAACCTTTTCTAGATAATTTCCTGAGCCTTTAAAGGGTTGTCATTGTATTAGCAGCTGAACAAACACAAAGATATTCAGAGCAGAGAGAAACTCATGTTCTGCTCATGCACCACACACAGGACAGCCAGTGAATTTGCCTCCTCTTCATTCCCATCAATTTAAACAGGTTTAAAACCTCAGCAAAGTTCTGTTCATCTGCAGAGCCCTCTGGAGCCACCACATTCCTGTTTTTCAGAGGGGATGCTCAGCCCCTCAGGTGTTTTTCTGGGGTACAGAGAGCTCTGGTGCTTGGCTGGGCTGGCTTGGTGATCGTTGCCAAGCAGAAGGAAATAATTCTTCCACTAAAAGATGGTGCAACTTTAAAGAGAAACTTCACCCCATCAGTAACTCTGACGGAGCGAGAGCAGATTGTGACAGGACCACAGGTGACAAGAAGTGTCTCCCAGGCCGTGTCTAACGTGATGAAACAGGAACTGTTTGTCTTTACCCACTCCCCAAGCCCCCCAGGAGCTCAGACAGCAGATGTTTGGCAGCACAGCCAGCCACAGGCTGCAATTCCCCTCTGCTGAGCAGATTTTGGGAACAAACTAATGAGGGGACCTGCAGGAAATGCGTGTGGTCCCCTTGGGCTGATCTCTCCTTACTGATGTCATGTGCCCTCCATCCTTAGGCAGAAACCACCTGTAATTACTTTATCCTCCAGAAAGAAATAAAATATTAAGAATGTTCTCTACACACGTGTCTAAACAGTCAGATTTGCACAAGTATCTCCAGTTCTTCGCGACCACAAAATTGAGAAATCCGATATTCAAAAACTCATAAAGATTTTGAATTACTTTTCTTTTTCTATTTTGCTACACTGTAATGTGATTTCCTCCCCACTTGGTTCTCCCCTCTGCACTGTGCTTTCTGGAGCAGCCCTTTTACCAATTTCACCTATCAAAAGTTACACTGATATTTCCAAGGGGTTTTTTTTTGCCAGAAGAGTTTGTGACCGATCAGACTCTCACTGGAAACTGGAAATTTTCCAAGGATGGAAGCTCCTTTTCCAGTTATTTCTAGTCATTACCTTAAAAAAAAAAAGTAAATTATTTTATTTGATTGATTGATCTCATCAGGATTCAAAATAAATTTTAATTGCACCATGAAGACAGCTGATATTTTGCATTTACTTGCCCAAACCTTTCTCTTCTCCATAAGTCATGAGATTAAAAAATTACCTGAAATTTCTAAGCACTTTTGTCAAAGTGGAGCCCTTAAAGCTTTAGGGAGTATTAGAGACAATCTTTAACACCTATTAGTCATGGTGAGATCCTGTTAAAAAACACAACCAGGATAGCCTTTACCTAAGATAATTATTATTAAATGAGCTAACAGAATTCTAACAACATTGCAGACTGTATGGAAAGACATTTCTGAAAACTTCACACAATTTCAGCTTTAATTAGGCTGCTTCTTCTGTGCTCATCATGGCAAAAAAAAAAAAAAAAAAAAAAA
>VZUA01059671.1:17433-27539 GCA_013401035.1 Horornis vulcanius
CCACTTCTGGGCTCCTCAGTACGAGAGAGACAGGGGCTCCTGGAGTGGGTCGAGCGGAGGGTGACAAAAGATGATCAAGGAGCTGGAACATCTCTCTTACCAGGACAGGCTGGGAGAGCCGGGCCTCTTCAACCTCGAGAAGAGACGGCTGAGACGGGGCCTCATCAATGTCTATCAGTGTTGAAGGGAGAGTACCAAAAGGATGGAGCCAGGCTCTGCTTGGGAGAGGAAACGGGCAGAGACTGATGGACTGGAAGTTCCACCTGAACACGAGAATGAATTTCTTTACTGTGCGAGTTACTGAGCCCTCGAACAGATTACCCAGAGAGCCTGTGGAGTCTCCCTCACTGGAAATACTCAAGAAGTGTCTGAGCACAGTCCTGTGCCGTGTGCTCTGGGATGACCCTGCCTGAGCAGGGAGGTTGGACTACATGTCCCACTGTGGTTCCTTCCAACCTGTCCCACTCAGTGATCCTGTGAATCCACAGGTGATAGATAGGAATGGTGCTCAGCTCCCATTTGGGACCCCAACACCTAGGCAGTCAATCCCAGCAAAGCCTGGGTCCACTGATCCTGGTCAGGCTGCACTGGCTTCGTGCCTGTCCTGCAGTCCTTGCTTTTTAAAAAGTAATTTTTGTCTCTTTAAAAATAAATTATATCTTTTTTAAAAAATAAATTTTGTCTGGTTTTTTGGTTGTTGTTGTTGTTGTTTTGGGTTTTGTTTGTTTGTTTGTTTTTTGTTTGTTTGTTTGGGGGGTTTTTTTGGGTTTGTTTTTTTTTGTTTTTGTTTTTGTTTTGGTTTTGGTTTTGGTTTTGGTTTTTTTTGGTGGCTTTTCTTAATTCTCAAGGGTTTCACTGGGAGGAGGAAACTGCCATGCCCAGTCCCTCTTACCAACACCCTTGAATTCCCAATAGTTTTGAGTTCCTAAGTGAGGAAGGGGATATTAAAATATAATTTCAAAGCACTGAAACAAAACAGGAGGGAGCTTTTTCTAGATGCAGCAGAATATCGCTGTCATTGGAAAAGGGGCAGGGGGGAGAGTGAGGCTTTTTTAAAACAAAAATATGAAAAGATTAATGCAACATATAATCTCTTTAAAACAGAAAATCCAGTCTTTATTCCTCCCTTCTCTTCCCATGGGCTCTTGTGGGGAATTAACGACTGACACAGCTAGGCAGGGAGCAGTCACCCCTGAAGGCTGGATGGTCAAGGAGGCAGGATGGCCTCCAGACTCAGGTATTGTGTGACCATGGCATGATGCTGCCCATTCCAGAACCCAGAGCAAACAATGTCCCTGTCTGGTTTTGGTCTTTCTAATTCTTGTGGGTTTTCGGTTTTTTAATTCACATGGGTGGACAACTAACTCTTCACGGTTTTCAAACCAAATTCTGGGGGTGAAACATACTGCTGGCTGAGTGGGGCTGGGGAGGAAACAGGCAGGCAGACAGACAGACACACAGATGTTGGCTGTGGTGGCTGTCAATTGCAGCTGAGCATTCAGAACAATCCGTGTCCCCACCCCCTCCACATCACCTATGGCTGCTGTCATATAGCCCTGACAAAAATCTTCTGAAAAAAATCCCCACCAAAAAAAACCCACCCTAAAAGAGGGGAAGACATAAAAAATCTGATTTGATAATGTAGGAGAGGATACTGCTCAGACTATCATTTTACCTTTCCCTACTTCCTAAAACATTCCATCAGTTTGGGTTTGTGCAGCTTCAGAGACTCCAAACAACATCCTCTTATGAAAATCTATTCTTGTAAATGCTGCGGCATTTCCACTAATTGCCTTGGTTCTCACAACATCCTTTATTTAATTTCTGCTATTTATTACAGGGCTCGGGGGACACACCTGTTGATCACACAATCCTACTGTAGACAACCTGTCTAGGGCAGGGTGAAGCTTCAGGTGGGTCAACTCATACAGCATCTGACCAGATACAGGGTTGAGCATCTAAGCACCTACAGCACATAATATAGCATTTAGGTAAGATTATTTTAATAATTTTTATGAGTTTTTGACATTGTTCAAGTTTGAGATGAATGCATGTTAATTTATAGCATATACATTACATTTTTTTGAACTCTCCATGTATTTAAAATATATGTTGTTCATCTACCTTTCTCATTCCAATTCCTACTTGTCTCATCCTGTAAATATCCTATGAGCACAATTATAAGATCAAGCCTTATGACAAGCACAGCTGGAGAAGAAATCCCAGTTCCCTTTTTTTATTTAAAATGACTCATGGTTAGGATAATCAGGTTGTAAATGACCCAAGTTCAGTTTCTTTTCTGCCACAAGGGAGTTCAAATGTATCTCCCATTTCCCAGGTTAATATTCCAAGCAAATTACTTTTGTGGGCCTAATTCCTTTCCTTCACATGAGAGAATATTTAAAAGCCTTTGCCCATCTAATCCTCCTCTTCCTTGAGAACGCTCCGAAAGCTGTGCCATGAGTAGGAGTTGCGGTGTGTGCATAAATGCTTTGTGATCTGCTTAGATCTCTCCTCTTGCTCTGCCTTCGTGACTGCAAAACCTGCTGACTCAGAGCTATTTTAAGGAGTGCTCTGTCAATTGGTCCAAACTGTATTTCTGTGGATGTGGTGCCATATGCTATGATGCTCCCTCCTCACTGCTCTGCAAAGGTGATGTGGAAAAACAGTTTGTAGGCTGTGTTATTTTGGAGCAACTATAACCATGGGTTATAATCCCATGGAATGGCCATGGTCCTTGAGATCCAGTCTGAAGCTGGGCAAAACCCATCCTCTCTAATTTAGTGAGAAATTCAGTGGGAACTTGCTTGATAATTTTTCTTCTTGAATTTCTCTGCTACGAGTTTTATAGCCATAGGCTACAGCTCAAGAGATGTGGTTTTAGTACTGGAAGAATAAGTATCGTACGTTTGATCATCAGAAATTTCAAGGTTATGCAAGACTGTGAAATAAAATGCAAGAAAAAATACTGTTTCAGAGACTAATGAACCAACAGAAGACAATGCAAAAAGGGCGTTCTGCTTTTTGTCCTGGTAAATAATTGTCATAAGAAGATACAAAGATAAGAATACTGAACAGTTGGAAACTTTTGGGGACATAAGTATCACTCCTTGAAAAGTGTTACCACTTCTTTTTGTCAGAAAGTGTTGTGAATAACTTTTGCTATTCTTGTGGTTGTTCTCACATTTTGCTGTTCATGTCTTGGGTCCAAGGGGTGCCTTCTTCATTTGAGCATTCATAGTTCTTACAGTTTAGCTCTTAATTGCAGGAACAAAGTCCCAAAATGTACCTCATATCCTGTAGCTCAGTGTCCAATGCCTTCTCCTAGCATATTCCCCTCCTTTGCCTGAGTGCCTTAGCAGCCAAGCTGTGAGGCTGTTCCACTTGGCTGTGGAACAGACAAATAGTCCTTGCTGTGGCAGATGCAAGCACACAATTTTTTCCTCCACTACAGGTTACAATTCTGTTCAAATTTTAGTACCAGAAGGACAAAATGATGCTATGTTGCATAATGTTTAGGGTACTAACTGGATACAACTAATGTTCCATTTTGCTGCTAATGACATTTCAACTTCTTAACTTCTTTTTTTTATTTTTTTTTTAATGAACTTTAATATAAACTATCTGTTTGTATCCTGGAACCTGAAGGTCCCCTAGCAACTAAAATACAGTTTTGTAAATAAGTGCATTCTTTTTCTCTCCCGAGGCAACCAGCACAAACAATGACAAATTTTGCATTTGTTGTTCATATTCGGGGGAAATCCCCTGCTGTTAAGAAGCCCCTACACTGGTAGGTTGGCCATTTTTCTATAAAATGAGAAGCAATGGTGAAGACTTCATCAGGGCTTGGTGGCACGTGAGGTGTGCTTTTCCTTCAGGTCCAAATAGAGCCAGAGACTCTCAGGAAAAATGTGTCCCTTTGTACAGAAGCTACCTCATTGCCTAAGTAAACAAGGTAGTGCTCTGAGTAGTCACAAGGTGTGTAGAAACTCATCTGGTTGTGCCATTGCTGATTTTGTTTGGCTTTTATGACTTGCAAATCTGGTTTTGTGACACTTTTTTTTTAATCTTTGTTCAGGCATTAGATTCAGCACTTCCTGTGATTTTGTGGCCAACTTCAAATTAATATTTAACATAAATCCTCTCAGGCTTTTGGTATGCTATGAAGGCCTATGTCCTTTTTTCCCTCTGTTGCACAGGGCACTAGAAATATGCAATCAGTCCAATGCCTGACTCTCTAAGTTAAAAAGAGAATCGACTAACTGAATAAAACAGGCAAAGAAGAGCTCTGTCAAGTAAAAACTGCTAATGAATTACATCTAAAAAGAAAACTCTGAGACAATTGCAGTATATTTAAAGTTAAATTCAGCTCAGCTGACTCCTTTGCCTGAACAACGGGGCAGAGCCTTCGGAGAAATGAGTGCGTCAAGAGGGCCGTGGTGATTGCCTTGCAGCAAACACAAGCCAGACTCCTCCAGGAGGGAGAGGGGACACGTGGCACCAGCCAGAGCAGCCTGCACACTCTGGGCCTTGGGAGCAGCTACATTTATGACTCGTTTCAGCTGTTGCTATTGGTAGGGTTTCTGTGAGATCCCTGGTGAGTTTTAAAACAGCACTAAAGGAAGTGTGGGAAGATTGCTGCCTGCCTGGCTCACATCTCCCATGTTTGGAGTGGGTCTGGTTTAGGCTGCGCCAATTAGTGTGCAAAAATATAATGCTGTTAACATCAGTACAAATTACAGAGACTGCAAAGAAACAAACGCTTATACTGTAAAATGTTTGTGGATAAAACAAAGGGAAATGCTTTCTTTTTATGGCTTTGTGACCCCCAAATCAGTTGAGCTGGTTACCTGTTCAGCAGCGAGCCTGGTCAAGTAATAGTTTTACTGTCAGCTTAAATGCACAGGCTTATTTAAGTTTTCAAGCTTAAATCTTAATCTCTTCATGGTCACTGATTTCTATCAACTGGAAAAAGAAGAATCTGCTGTAGATTTTTTTCCTCCAAGAAGAGACTGCTCAGGATCTTTGAAAGAGCTAAACTAGATCTATTGGGAAAAAAAAAATTAAAAAGTATTATAATCTGTTTCTAGCTCTTAAATGGGAACACACAGAGACCATCTGCTTATCAGCAGTTAATCTGTGGTCACATTTCTGAAGCGTTCTGTCTTTGTATCCTCCCATGGCAAGACAATAATCACACTTGTAATCAGCCACAGTCCTTGATAAAGGTCTGTACCCAAGGCCAGTTCCTGGTGGTGAATTTTGCACTTCAGATTGTGAGAAGTCTTCTGGAACAGCACAGTGAAGGCTGCAGAGCTGATTTGAGATGTATCTACTGGAAATCTAGTCACAAAGGCATCAAGGAAGTTAAATGCTTCTGAGACTCCTATTTTGCCACTAATTTCAAATGAGAATTATGTTCCAAATTAGGAGCTGGGTATTCAAGTATAATGAGTTTGCACTGTGCTCCTTAGGTCTTAATTTCAGTCCTTGAATTTTGTAAATGGTATGCTGGGTATTTATAGAAAGAATATTTGTAGCAATGATTTCCCCCCACCACTGCTGCAGGAATTGCTTTGCCATATATCTGGCACTGCCTGGTATTCAAGTCTCTAACAAGGACTACATAGCACTCCATAAGAAGCACTGTTTAGAAAGGGAGTTTCTCAATAATCCCTTTTGTTCCTGGAATGTTGTGCCCTAAAGTATGAGAGAGGCATCTGTTGTAACTTTTAAGCTTGCTTTATCCATGTGATCTAAGTGAACTATGACTGTTCTCCTGAAAGACTTAAGATTTTTTAGATTTCAAAGTATTTTGGTCTTTGGTATAAAATAGTGTAATTACTTTGTTAAATACATTATTAATTACATACAAAAAGTTTGTTTATTTATTTGTTTTTTTCCAAATCTGGAGATTCTGAGTTTCATCCCCTACTCCTAGTATTGAAAAAAGGAGTGGATGGCAGAGCCCAGTTTTCCTACTTTGCATCAACACAATTCTCTTATGATTACTCCTTACACTAACCTGTCTTGGGAAAAACATCAGCCTGGTATTTGTCAGGCTCTGAGGAACATTTCTATCAAAAAAAAAAAAAAAAAAANGAACTAAAACTGTTCTTTAATACACAAGATTTTCAAATATTGAAGAAAGCAGGACTAGGGCAAAGCAGTGCTGGAGTGACAGTGAGAATGATACCCCCTGGGATCAAAACCTGTGTTGTAATAGATCCATGGGAACCAGCAGTTAAAATCACATATAGGTTGTTTTAAATGACATCAGGCATCAGGCTGGTACCCTATAGAGATGTTACAGAAGCAACTATGAGCTGCTTTGTCCTGTGAGGCAGTTGCAGTGGTGCTGGCTCTGTGGGACTGTTGTACTACACGAAGGGGTGGGTGGGACTGCAAACATCCCCCTGGTGGGAAGGTGCCCTGAGCAGCAGTGCCGTGGCCAGGCCAGCCTTCAGCCAAGTTTTCAACGTTTGGAGCACCTACCTGGGCTTAGCCCCTGCCTGCAAACACTGGGCTACATGGCTCATTGCTGCCTCTCACACTGGGGTCAGAGCAAGCAGTGCATGGCAGGAGACGACTGAAAAGGTCATGAAACAAACAGCTATCAACTGGTGACTTGTACTGGGAGGCAGCAGGCAAGCAACCTTGCTCCATTTTATGGTAGTGCTTCACCTGCAAGTGCCCGCTGTGAGTGAAATTGCCTGGGCTGGTGCTGTCCTTTATCAATTTCACTCTCAGCAGGCTCCGCAGGTGAAGCATTTCATTGTGGGAGTTGGACTCTGCTTTCTCCTTGACAGCCTGAAATAGAAAGTGGAGAAAGGAAAGAAAGTAATAAGTGGAAAAAAGCAAGACAGAGAACCACAAAAAGCAGGATGTGTGTTAAATGCTAATGGTAATGCAGTGCAACTAGCCTTTAAATTGGGTAGAATTTGACACTGGAAAGAGTTTTGCTTAGCTCTTGTAAGCTTGCAACTTAGAAGTAAAAGAGTGAAAGGACATTGCAATTAGAAGTGAAAAATTATCGTGAATAATATTATGTTTAAAATACCACATAAGATGATGTGGGTAGAACTAAGAGATAATTTTCTTGATCATCAGCCTAACAGAGAATTTTTGTGGGAGAATGTTTCTGGGAGAAATCCAGGCAATTTTTTTTTCTTGTTTTTGTGAATTCTCAGATGTACAGATTTATATGCCTTGGTTTTTTGTGGATTTTGCTGAGGTTTTTTTGTTGCCCTTTCTTAAGACAATATGTGTGACCTTCAGTGTTGCTGGTTTCCTGATGCCACTTTCCTTGGTTTCAGAGAAAAATTCAGCAGCCAAGATGAGAACTGCAAAATCAGTATGTGCATCTCAACATCTGACTGCCTGTTACTGGGGAAAGTGCATTGGTTCAGTGATGGGGATGCCAACACAACTTTGAAGTTCCCAGACTCATCTCTTTCCAGTCAGTTACATCCTAGGGCTTACTGGGAGTGAAAGACAGCACAGAGCCAAAGCATTTGAGCTGGTTCCTGGCTTCTAGTGGAATTGCTTGCATGGAGACGAGGAGTCTGATTGCAGAGCCACAAGCATCCTTCTTTAACTGCAGTGAGCTTATACCTTGAACCAGATCCCTGCGTGCAGCAGGGAATGTGGAAAAGTGATGCCTGTAACTCCCGTAGGATACACCCCACAGCACTGGAAACTGTCCTAGATATGTGTTCAGGAGGCAATTGCAATGTGTAGCCCATCCCTGAAGTTTTGTGGATAAAGAGCAGCTTTTTGCTGCAGTGACATGAGGCATGTGCAGCTGTACCTGGTGGCTTGTGGTTTGCTGCTGGTTAATGTGGGAAAACTGGATGAGAGGCTGCTGCTGCTGAGGAAGGCAATCTGAGTGGAAAAGATCACAAATCAGCAGAGCTCTTGAGTTTCAGAAGAGGAACGAGCAGAAGCAGTGGACTAATGAACTTATACCGGTAGACTTCAACACACTCAAAGAATTGGTGAATGCAGTCTTGTGGAAAGGAATTTTAATGGGAAAGGGAGCCCTGGAGAACTCTCGGCTCCTAAAAGAGGCACTGAAGACAGGATGAAAAACGGCTCTGATGCAGGAGGCTCCTGGCAGGAATGGGGAGAGGCCAGCATGACCACCTAGGAAGATGACCTGGCAGTCAAAAAGATGGTATAAAAGGTGGCTTGCAGGCAGGCAGTACAAGGAAGGCATCTGACACTGTCCCATGTAACACCCTAATGGGTAAACTAGGGGAATGTGGTCTTTTGCCCCACTGCAGAGTGGGGCAAAAAGGAGGCAAGGGATCAGCCAAGGATGTGGAAGACAGAAGAGGAAGAAAGGTGTGGAGAGAGAAGGTGACACAAAATGGAGTAACTTTGTTTCCTCTAAGAATAACAAAATAATGTCCTGACTAAAAACTTACCACAACATTAAAGATCTAGTGTTGTAGTTTCATGCAAATGCCTTTGCCTTCTTAGCAAGGTGTGTGACTGTAAACAGAACAGGATTTGCTGGATCAGTCAATACAAACCTGCCCTAAGCAGACAAAAATATTAAGATCCTTTGCATGATATTTTTTGTTTTCCCAAGTGAGGGAGAAAACCAAGAAAACCTACTGCAACTCCTCCCATAATGAATTCTCTTTTATATTTTAGAGGGTGGGGTCTCTAAGTACCTAAATTTGAATGATTAGAACAATGGCAGAAGTGCATTTTTCTACTGGGTAGACTGCAAGAGGTGGTTTTGCCAGCTCCCACACACACAAACTGGTTTAATAAGGTTATATGGCCTCATTTGCAAATAAACTTTTTTCTTAGGTGCCCTCATTACCCTTTTCAAAGTGATGCATTAGGAATGCGTAGGTATTTCAGGGGAAAAAGTGAATCAGTAGAGGTAGGTCCTCCTATAGATTTTTGTATCAGTTCTCTGCTGAGATAATTTTTAAAGTATCACATGCTTTAAAATTTTTTTTGTAAATACATCCCAGTCAATAACAGGATGGGGATTAGTGGAAAACTTAATTAAATTAGCAACCAATGGGATTAGGATGTCAAAAATTGAGGTAAAACACCAGGTAGGGGAATTATTATCTCTGCTATTCTGTATTATGAATTCATTGTAAACCAGAGGAATGCTGGAAATTTTGAATTACATGCTGATTTATGTCTTCCCTATCTCACCAAAGATAATAAGATTGTGTAAAATACAGATAAATGCAAAACTGCCTCTTCAATTTATGATTGGTGGGAAGAACATTGATCAGATTGTGAAAAAAATCCATGCATGTTATTTACATAGGAAAGAGACAGAAATGCTTGGGAAGTTCTGGTGAAATGAAGACGGCTCTCTCAGTGACCTTTTCTCTCTGGAAATTACAGTACATTCTCTGGGAGGTTTACTTAACATGGGATGGATGTATGGGTCACTGTGCAAATAGCCAGGAGCAGGAAATAGAGGCTGTAATGAAAAGAATCACACCTGACATATGAATTTGCTAACAACGCAAATGTCAGTATACCTGCAATGAAAATCATCTCTAAGCACTCCTACCTGGTGGGTAGGTCTGAAAAGGTCATGTGGCACTGCTCAGAAAGAGGCGTTTGTTTGCCATTCTTGGCTTTGGATGAGCAGGAATGCAGTGCAGTGCTGCAGAGAAAATGGAAAGTAACACAACCCAAAATCTGTCAACACCAAGAATTTTGCAAGTCAGTTTCAATGGCCTCCTAAATAGCATGACTTTGCAACATGCAGAACAGTTATACTCCTAGATTAAAATTATAGAAAATTTAGTGTGGAAAGGGTAATTACTATTGTGACATTACATGGTGCTGCAGCTGTGTTCACAGATACTGAAACAGGGTGCACTGGCCAGTATGTTGTATGTTGGATGCTTGACAATGCTGTTTCAGCAAGGATCAACTGTTCCTCCTTCATATAAATGAGTAAGTGCAGAGTGGTAGCCTGGCAGGCTGATAATGCATTTGACCACAGCAATCTATGGATTCATATGGATTGAAAGACCTCTTGGTAGTGTATTGGTGTCTGAAGCATGTTGAGTGCTTCAGGAGTTTTGCAAGCCAAGAAAAAAAAAAAAAAAAAA
>VZUA01059671.1:27555-38827 GCA_013401035.1 Horornis vulcanius
GGGAAAAAAAAAGAAAAAAAGAAAGAGCAATCTGTGCTGACTTGGCCTGCCAAAAATGGTGAATCTGGAAGCAATTACAGAAAATCAACAGCTGAGTCTGCTAGTGCCTCAGCACCTTGGGTGCAGTGGGAAAAGCTTCCTGAAGGATACAATTGTATTTGTGTGATCTGGCTGAATGGAAAATACATGCAGCTGAATATGAATGTAGCCTCATTGATTGAGGTTGGGTGACGTTTGGATTGCAGCAAGTTGTCTACGTAGTGTTTGCAACTTCTCCTAAAATTCCATCTGTGCTAGTGAAGTAGGCAGTACCAACACTGATAACTTTATGTTAAGAAATGAGATCGTAGAAGTGTTGGTTGGATGGCACCCTGAAGATCACCCCACTTGAAGCAGGCACTGTTAGGCCAGCTGGGCCTTTATCCAGCCAAGTTGTGAAAACCCTCCAGGAACTACCACCATTTCCCTGAAGCATCTGGTAAAGAAGGCTTTCCTAATAGCAAGCCTGAGCCTCCCCACCTGCCATGTGTGCCCGTTGCCCCTTGCTACATTCTCTGAAACTACCAAGAATCTGAATCTGTTGTCTTTGTACCTTCTTTTCAGGCAGACATAGGCTGCTGTTCCATCACCATTTGGGCTCTGCTTCACTGAGAAAAACAAGCCCAACTCCCTCCCTCTCTCTCATGCTGCATCTGCACTCCAGACACCGGACCATAGTGGCACCTCTTAGCTGGACCTTTCCAGTTTATTTCACATCCCCCTTGAAACAAGAGTCCCAAAACTGGATGTTGTACTCCACCTGCAGACTTACCAGTGCCGTGCAGATATCCACTTCAATCTGCTGGCCACCCTCCTCCCAGCACTCTGATCAAGGAATCTGCAGTTAGTTATTTGCAATAAGATCACATTCTAGTCTCATACGCCTCTTGTTACCCACCACACCCCAGGTTCTTTACAGCACAGTTGTTAATTCACAGCTTGAGGTTATTCTGTCCCACACGCAGAACTTTCTAATGTCTCCTTGTTGAACTTCATATGACTGTTGAGATTGCTGTCGTGGTAGAGGTGCATAGTTCTTCTAATGCACTTGCTCTTCTAATTTTTCAAAATTTTAGAGAATACTGGTGACACAGCAACATAGCTCCAGGCACTACCAACTTTTTCAGTTGCTCAGAGCCCCCCAGAAGTCTCTTAGTCTTAGCTCCTATCAGTGATACAACATACCTTGATCTCACAGAGACATTGAAAATCCCTTTTCTTTACTTTCTTGATTTCCTACACCCACCTTTGTTTCTCTTAAGCCTCACATATTCATCATCATTCATTTCTTTTTTATCCAGATTTTTTTTTTCCTGAATGGTGCCCACTTCTCTCTGTCACTAGCATGGAGTATTAGTGCTGAAGGTCCCAGGCAAGAGCAGCCCCTGTGGGTGGGGGAATGCCATGGCCATGGCCCACTGTCCTCTCTCCTGCTCTTTGCTCCCTCACTGAGCCAAATAACAAAGCATTTGTTCCTGACAAGCAGATGGGGATGAATTGGCAAGGAGCCCGGATTCCTTATAACTTAATCTCTGTCTACTCAGCTGTAAGTAAAGAGAGTTTTGTCTCAAAAGAACATGATTTCTTTGGCTTTCCCACCAAATATTTGCTCACTGACATATTTTTATTCTCACAGTTTTCCCAAGAGAAGAAATGGGTAGTTAGATTTCCAGCTACTGTGAAAAATGATCTGTGGGTAAGGGAGGATGGATGAGAGGCAATTCACTAAAAGGCAGGTTACTTCTGATGAGCATATTGTGCCAATTACAAGGTTTTTTTCTCTATATAAAACGCTATCCTACCTCAAATACTATAACAGAAGAAATTCAAGACATAGAGAAACGTGGTCTTCCATTTACTCCAAGGAAATAATTTTGAGCTAGATGCGTTGAGAGATTCACATAGAACAATTATGAGGGAGCAGCATGCTAGGCTGCTCTGAGGAATTTTGGAGTCTACCTAGATTTTTTACTGCATTGTAAAGCCCATTTTGTTAGGAATGGACAAAAAATTAAATTAACATTAAACTGTCAAGTGACATCATATTTCAACATGCAAGAAGTCATAATCATATTCCTTTACCTAGAATATAGCAACAAACCTTTAAACATCCACAACCTCTTTCTTCGTCAGACAAAGTACAAATGGTCATTTAGTTTTTCTCCCTTGATTGTATTTTTCAGTGCTTAAAGAACTGGGAGAAGGAATGGACACATGTAACTCCTGCAGAAACTACAGGTGGATGTAGCCCAAATTCCATACAGGAACGTGAGATGTCTTCCCTCCTACCCGGCTTCCCACTATTTTGAAAAAGTTGCTGAGTGAAGGAGTAAGCATTGGCTGGCAGTGAGTAATTGACAGGTACAGAAACTCTACTACCTGCCATCAAGCCAAGGCAGAAGTCAGGAACCTAATCATACAAGTGTATCAGATATTCCCAATATGTCCTGAAAGTTACCCAGCAAAGGCAAGAGTTTCCATTTTACCTGCCTGATAAGATTCAATCCCCCCCTGCCAAGAAGGAGAGCTCCCAATAGACCCATCCCAGGTAATGAGTGAGAACAACTGCAAAAGGCTTTGAACTCATGGGTTTTACCCATGTTGGCACCACCAGGAGCCAGGTTTCTCCCAGAGAGGAGTGATATATTTTGGTCAGGAGTTGATTCAGGAATGAAGGGGAGGAGTGCACAGGGCACTGAGGGCTGGCAGGAGCACAGGAGAAGCTGGCTCCATTCCTGGGACTGCATGCTTTTCCTGTGTGTAGCAGGAAACCTCTGATGTAAATTAGCTGTGTGTCCCAGGGCTGAGAGCAGAGAGCACCTGACAAAGTGAGTATCAGGTGCTGGTGCTACAGGTAGACAAACAGCAAAGACCCAACCACAGAGGGCACCCACTGTCTCTTGCTACTGCTAGTCAGGGCTATATTTAGAAGATTTGGTTAATGAGTAAAAGATATATGAGGAAATAGCTGTGCACAGTAATGGTGCTTGGTGGCACTCCCGAGGCCAAGAAGCCACGCCTGAGGCTATCATGCTCACTTGGTGAGTGCGAGCTCCTTGAGTGCTGTGCCATGGCTGTTCCCTGCTCCAGCACTGCTCTCCACCACAGCCTCAGCAGCCCCAGCAGAAGGAGAAGGTTTCACCAGGCAGCGAGCCACCACCCTGCTTTAACCTCGGTGGTGCCCAATCGGAGCGAGGCAGCCGTGCGTGTCCACCCCATGCTACCAAACAAAAGGCTGCCAGCCCACTCCGGACCTTGGGCTGGCCCCTGAAGTGGCTGCTGAGCGCTCCCTCACTGCCAGCTGATAAGCTTTGGTGCTTTGCAATTCCCCTTTCCAATTACTGGCCCTGCTCCCAGCGCTGGCTGGGCCTGGTGTGTGCCAGCAGCCAGGCAGCGACACAGGGACGGAGGGACTTAGGGTGGAAAGAGATGGGAGCAAAGGTGAGCCAAAGCAGGGACTTGCATCAGTTACTGGGAGGGCATCGTCTTACAGCTGCCTTTTGCAGAAGCCCTTGGAGGCTCAACTGAGGATGGAGTCATCCGGATGAGCCACGCAGAAGCAGCCCTTGTAAGTGTGGGGACAGGGACTTGGTGAGTATCCAGGCAAGGGATGTCATGGAAAGTGGATGTTGAGGCCAGGTGACACACAAATATCTTTTTGAAGTGGCTTGTATATATAATTGATCATTTTAGGGGCATGGAAACAGAGAGGGTAAGCCCTGTTACCCTGTGTTCTTTATCTACATTGCCATATTGCTAAAAGAAGCTTGGGGGAATTGTCCATATAAATCTAAAGATTCAACAGTTAAATACCAACATTGCTATTCTAGGTATTGTGGGTTTGATGTTTTTCCTTATTATAGGCACACTGTGATTTCCTTAACATCCATGTAAAGTGACCTGAAGCTCCAGAACTGACCTTCTGGTAACTCTGAGTCAACAAATAGTGATCCTGCAGTCATCAGCTATCAGCTGGCTCACCTCACAGAGGCACCGACATGAAGCAGTGTGCCCAGTGAGGATGTCAGGTAGAAATTTCAGCTGGCGTAAGACTGCAACCCTGCTCTCATCTCCTCCTGAAGCAGGGAGAGCACTGCTTTGTGCCAGACATCCCTATGGCATGTTTTGTACCTGAGACTGCTTTGGAAGTAGGACAAATCATAGTGGAGCTTATGCAGCCAGAGTCGCTCACAAGGGATGGATGAGCAACCTGTGGAATGCAGAGAGCAAAAGTGGGGTATTAGCATCTTCATTTCCCCACTTCCCCAGATTCCCTTTTCCTGGGAGCTGGGCTCCTCACCCAGGCTGGCACTGAGGTTTTATTGGTGTGAGAGTGGAATCCAGCCCAGACTGCCACTGCAGGGACTGCTTTTCACAATTACCTGGGAAGACAGGTACAAAGGGCTTCTCACCAGGAGAATCAGCTCAAAAGCAAATCCTAAGTTGAGAACAAAGAGACTGCTGATACTGCTGGATGGGTTATGATTTTTAATACTCTAAAGATACACCTTTCTGAAAAGATTTTTATTAAAAAAACCAAAAAACAAACAAACAAAAAAACCCACCCACAAGTGTGAGCAAATCATGAAGATCCAGTCTTGGCCTAGAAAGAAAAGAGGTAGCATGCGTGGCCCAGCAACTATTCTAAAACCCCTGTGGCAAGCAATAATCTTGAAAAAGCCAGTGCAAGCTATGTTTTCAATTTATAAATTAAATGTGTTTAAAATTTATGAACTTTGACTGCACGAGTAACTACTTCATTAGACTTTAGGGCTGCATGTTTCCTTGGGTTTTTTCACAGTAAAGTAAAACACATTTCTAATAAACATGGAAAGAGATTCCAAGCTAGAGTCACTACTTTTATGTAAAGGACCCTCCAGACTCATTAAAAAAGTTTACCACCTAAATAAAGCAAGCACATTGTAATTCTTTAACTCATAAAGTTGGTAATATACACAGAATATTAGCCTACTCTTACATGTACACCACCTGGTCTAGATGAATGACATACAGTAAGGGGTTTACTATGAGGAAATTAGCATATAAAACTATGTTTTGTTAAGTCTTAGACTGAAAGATGAACTTGAGGAACAAGAGGACGTAAGACAGGCTCTGCTCTGATTTGCTGAGTAAGCATGGAAAGTTATATACAGATCCTGAGCCAAAGCTGTAGCTGTAACCAAAATCACTCCGTTTCTCCTAGTTCATATCAACTGTTTAGTCTCCTTTGACAGTCAGCAGTAG
This sequence comes from Horornis vulcanius, assembly GCA_013401035.1. Taxonomy (NCBI): domain Eukaryota; kingdom Metazoa; phylum Chordata; class Aves; order Passeriformes; family Scotocercidae; genus Horornis; species Horornis vulcanius. The sequence continues at coordinate 32,839 of VZUA01059671.1, forward strand.
AAATAGGGATGGAGGTACAGTGGTGTCTGCACTATGCATTGACCCACAACATGAGGCTGTGGCTCAAACATCTGCCACCATGCGCTTCCTTTTCCCAGCACTGGTCCATCCACAGCTGGAGTTTTGGGACTTCTGTCTCAAGGGGAATGTGAAAAAACTGGAAAGATCCAGCAAAGGGCTGCTGCCATGGTCCAGTGTCTGGAGTGCAGATGCAGCGAGAGAGAGGTGGAAGGAGCTGGGCTTGTTTCTCCCAGTGAAGGGAAAGCTAAAGCAGGTCTGTTTGAGGAGCAGGTACAAAAAGGACAAATCCAAACCCTTCTTGGTCATGTCAGGCGACTTAACAAGGGACAACAGGCACACGTGGCAGATGGAGATGTTCAGCTTAGCCTTTTCCATCAGATGCTCCAGAGAGGTGATGGTGGCTCCTTGCTTGGAGGCTTTTTATGACTTAGCTAGATAAGGCTAATTTAATCGTATGGTGATTGTGGTAATCCTGTACTGACAGAAGATTAGACTAGGTGGGCTCCAGCAGTCTGATGGAACCAACATTTCTGTGATTCTGCAGTTCTTTTTTCCCAGAGCAACAGAGAAGCCATGTGCCAAACCATCAGCCAGCTCACCTGGTCAGAAGGAGAGGGTAGCTCTGCCAGATGCCATCTCCTGAGGGCTGGTCTCAGCCTAGCACTTACAAGTGTGCATTAGACTATGCTGGGGTTCAGAACCAGGATTGCAAACAATTGATATCAATCGCATTGATATCTGACTGCCACATGGTTGTGCCTTGCAGTTGTCATAGCTCAATGTACTTGTGTATGTCAAAGTAGCACACTGGCAGAATCCTGGGCCTTCAAAACTCATCTTTCAGCAAAAAGTGACTATATTTTCAAGTCCAGTGATGAAAAATCCCTCAAAAGTCTGCTTCAGCAGACACTTTGGCCTTAATGTGAAGCCTTGTATGTGTAATTTGCATTCAGTTCTTCTCCTGCATTGTCTTCTCCTCATTAGTCAAATGAGAATCACAGGCTTAGCTTTCTCTGGTTAAAACTCTCCTTTGCAGAAACCCTTTCCTGGCTGTCCTTAGGAAAGTGCCCCCGACCCTTCCATGGTCTCAAAGCTGACACAGCCAGTTCTCTGCCTACCTCACAGCTTCTTTCCTTTTAGGCTACAGGGGTGCTGAAAATAACACTGGAAATCTCACATCACAGTTCCTTGCATGACAGCCAGCAACAGAAACCACCCAAAAGAGCACCTTTTCCTGAGCCAACTCTCACATGTTTGCAAAAAGGGTGCGGTTGCTGAACAAACAGACCTGTTCCCTCTCTGATTACTTTGATACTAAGACCATATGGGCCTCCGAGCTGGTACCCACTCCCTGGAGCTTTTGTTTGTGGATATTGCATGTTCTTTGGGAAAAAACCAAAAAAACAAAAAAAAAAAAAAAAATCCAAAACTAAACCCCAATGATTTTACTAAGTAAAACAAGCAGGTACAGTAGTGCTGCATATGGTGCTAGTAAAATTGTAATAGTGAAAGTTGGCAAGAGTTAAGCAGCCTTTGTATCAATTCTCTGGAGCTTCAGGTAGAGCCTAATGTAATTACTTGCTTTACTTTGTAGCATTTTAAGAGAGAAGTGTGTGTTTTAAAAAGTTATATTTCCAAATAAAGTGGTCAGGTCTGGAGAAGACAAAGTGCCTGATTCTGGTCCCTCTGAATTCAATAGCAAAACTCCTGTTGACTTAAATCAGAGCAGGATTATGTCCCAAATCTAAGAAATAACAGCAAACAGACCTGTGCAGTTTTTTAATTCACTGTCCAGGCTACCAGTTTGTAACTTTTTCCTATTTTTTATCCACTTAAGTTCCAGAAGGTTTGTTTATCTGTCCTCAGCTCCAGTGTCTGAATATTAGAGCTGATTTTTTTTTTTTCACAAGAAGACAGCTACTTTGCAGACATCTTAGTGTAAGTGGGTAAATCCAGAGATCCTGAATCTCACCCACACAAACACAATGATTTATTCAAGAAGCAATTGTGTCATGATTTTCATAGAATAATAGAATACCCTGAGTTGGACAGGACCCACAAAGATCATAGAGGCCAACTCCTGACCCTGCACAGGACAATTCCAAGAATCACACCAGGTGTATGAGAGCATTGTCCAAATGCACCTTGGATTCTGTCAGGCTGGTGCTGTGACCTCTTCCTTAGAGAGCCCATTCTGGTGTTCAACCACTCTCTGGGTGTTAAATCTTCCTAAAACCTGACCTAAACCTGCCCTGACACAGCTTCATTCCATTCCCTTGAGTTCTGTCGCTGGTCATCAGTGGGAAGAGATAAATGCCTGCCCCTCTGCTTCCCCTTGTGAGGAAGTTGTAGACCACAAAAATGTCAATTATTTCAANTAGAGAGCCCATTCTGGTGTTCAACCACTCTCTGGGTGTTAAATCTTCCTAAAACCTGACCTAAACCTGCCCTGACACAGCTTCATTCCATTCCCTTGAGTTCTGTCGCTGGTCATCAGTGGGAAGAGATAAATGCCTGCCCCTCTGCTTCCCCTTGTGAGGAAGTTGTAGACCACAAAAATGTCAATTATTTCAAAATTCCCCAATTTGTGAAAATGCAAAAATTTAATTCTCCTAGGTAGATTCAAAAGCACTAAACATTGAAGTCACTGACATTGCTCCAAGAAGAATAAAGTGTTTGAGTGATTGCTGGGAGGGGGTTTTGATTTTTTCTGACTGTTTATTTTTGTGATCGAGGCATTAACTAGGATTAACTTTCTTGTTGATAGCAAGCCCATGATCTTTAGAACCTGCCTCTAATTAATTGAATTCTGTCAATCTATGTTGTTTTTAAACTCTCACCAAAAGTTAGGCAAGGCTGGAATAGGTCTTACCAGCAGCCTAACCCAAGCTGCAATTGATAATATTAGTAAAGACTCACCATTTGATCACCAAATTAGAAAATAACATGGATCTATTGCTTTTATTTCTTGGGTTTGGTATGCAACATATAAAGATGGCGCTGGTGGGAACCATTTTTAACTTGGATGTCCAAAATCATCTTACTGTACATTTTTTTCTTTAACTAGCTTGTCATTTAAAACTTCTTCCACAGTACCTGCTTTCTGGGTACATGTATGTCTTCCTGATTTTCACTTAATGCCCGAATAACAAGGCTGAAATGCACCAAGATCCTTGCTCTGCCTAAATGTTGGCTTAAGAATTAGTCTCCAGATCCCCCTCTACAATAAATGGTACATGAAGGAGCCTTCCATGGCCATCTGGTGCAAAACAGAGGCTTCTGTCAGGTGCAGTTCACATTCTCCTATGGTTCCTATGAGAAATGGATTTTCCAGCACCTTGGTTTTGCCCTGTGTTTTCTATTCAAGTGTTTATGGTCTCTAATCAGCACCTAACTTGCCTGTACCAGAGTTTATCCCATAGCTACAGTGGGGTTTGCCTTAGGTCTTCTCCTGGCCTGCTTTCAATCTCTGGGGTCACGTGCTTCCAGACTGAGATGGAAAGCACATTTTGTTAAATGGACAAAACCCCCAGTAAAGCTGCATTGGCTTTCGGTAACTTCAGGCCAGCAAACCACAGGGCTTATTATTGAGCTTTTCTTATTGATGCTCTACAGCCTCTGTGGGAGATTCCCTTACAACATGAGGGAAACAGTGTTCTGAGCTTAAGGTGGCATCTGCTCCAGCTGGGACTGGTGGGAACCTTCACCTGCCTTGCCTTTGTGTGCCCTGTCTATGAGACTTGCTCCACAACTGAGGAAATGCATCAGCATTGACTGGGTGTGACATCTGGGGCTCTCCCACATCACATGGGCTCTAATGACAGATGACACCTTTTAAAGCCAAATACCCTTAGGTGTCCTCCAGGAACCAGGGCCTCACTGCTCTCAGGGTGTTTTGCTTCCTCCCATTGGTTTCTTTCCTGCCTCCTTCCCACACCCAGCCTTGTGTAAGGAGGACTATCTCTGAAAACAAATTAAAATGCAGCATGTACATCAGTGCCCTTATTTTCACTAGGAAGCAATATTCACTTCCCTGACGTGTGCCAAGGAGCTGCTGACAAGCTGGAAGGCTGCACAAGTCCTTGGGACTGCCTGTACAAACACAAGTTGTTACGATGTGCCTGCAAAAAATTGTAAATATGCTTTGGGAACATGGAAATGCATGCTGGTCCCTGGGGTTCAGACAAGAAGAACAGAGGGACATAAGGGTCCAAAAATACCCTGCAGCAGCATCCTTCCAGCCAAGCCTTTCACATTGCAGGGCCCTGAACTTCTTTCTTCTCTCCTCCTGCAAGCCCTGACAGCTAAGTGTCGAATAAACAGGAGCTTGGTGACCTTTTTACAAGGATATGTAGTGATAGGACAAGGAGCATTGGCTTTAAGCTGAGAGAAGGCAGGTTTGGATTAAATACCAAGAAGAAATTCCTCACTGTGGAGGGGGTGGGACACTAGAACTGTCCCCAGAAAAGTTGTGGATGCCCCATCCCTGGAAGTGTTCAGGCCAGGCTAGATGGGGCTTCAAGCAATCTGATGTAGCAGAAAGTGTCCCTTCCCATGGCAGGGGGTGGGAATGAAATTACATTTAGGGTTCTTTTCATCCCAAGCCATTGTGATTCATTCGGTGCTGTTTTACATGCTGCAAAGGGGAAGGATTTTCCTCCACCCGAGGTGCCCACCAGCATTATGGTATCTGCATACAGTGGCAACATCGAGGCAAAACATTTCTGTCAAACACTTACAGCACAAGGAAAATGCATTTTTCTGTGGAAAATTTCATGGGAAGAGCTCCTGAGGGCATCGCCCTCACAGCCCTGCAGGATGTTGGCTTCCATGAGGAAAGGTGTTTTATAGCGGCTGCACTATATTGGCCAGGTTTTGCTCCCTGACACTGTACACCCATCGCTTTCCACTGGCCAAAAATTCCCAGCTCTCCTTATTGTGTGGTATTTCCCAGGCCAGTGCAGGGCTTTAAGTCGAGGTCCTCCCCAAAAGCAGTGTCACCAGAGCAGCAGCTTGGCAGAGGGTGAGACTGTGGAAAGTGAGAGTGAGTTTACTCAGTGTCAGTGGTGATTGCTGGTGGCATTTCTGCCAGCTAAATATGGGGGTAGCCACTAAAAAAAAAATCCTGAAACCACTGAAATTGAGGGGGTTTTGTCTGGTTTAACAGACAAACGTCCTGTCTAACAGGAGCAATAATTGCCAGCATCAGCTCTGAATAATTTCATGTTAAGTAAAGACGTGCAACAGTCCAAGGTTTGAGAAGACGAGAGTTAGCCCAGAACTTTTTCTCAGTTTTGCTTTGAGGTAAGTTGGTGATTCAAAGTGAAACCTGGCTAAAACCATGATGGTTATTTATTTTTAAACATTACCTTACTGAGGAACATTTGAGGCATGAATGAGAGCTTTCTGTGCCCAAAGAGGTGGAAGCTCTTTGGAGAGCAAACCTCAGGCAGGAGAGCAAACATCCAAGGAAGGACATGGGGGAAGCTCTAGGGGAATCGTAGGTATTTCACTCAGGCAAGTTTAACACCTCATTTTCTTAAATGTCCTTAATTCATACTCACTAAGAAGCAAAGATTTTAAACCGAAGATTTTTGTGCAGCAGCTCCCATAAAGCCTGGCCATGGCTGGGACCCCATTTCTGCCCACACCTCGCTGTTGGGTGGAGGTGAGGAAATGCAAAGTCGTGTTTGATGGAGTTGCCAGTGTGGGAGACACTTGGCACTAAAGCTTTTGGAAAAAAAAAAATCGGCTTCCAAGCGCTGTGGTAGGGAAGGTTTTGCATAGAACGCTCCGTGCTCTTTAAAAGCCGTCTGGAGTTTCAGAAACTAAAAAAAAAAAAAAAAAAAAAAAAAAAAAAAAAAAAAAAAAAAAGCAGCAGCAGCGTCTTTCGCGGAGCGCTGGCCAAGCACGACGCAGGAGCTTGCCCCGTGTCGCTGAGGGACGGGCGGCCGGGCCGGGCCGGGCC
>VZUA01059673.1:42003-58097 GCA_013401035.1 Horornis vulcanius
GGATAGGGAGCCATGGAAGGGGTTTGGAGCTGCATGATCTTTCACATCCCTTTCAACCCAAACTATTCTGTGACAATCTTGGCCATAATGGCCATGGAACAGTAGAGTCCAGGACCTTAACAGAGCACACTACAAACGCTGGATTTGAGGAGAGTAGAGCTCAATTACAGCAGTATAACTCCTTTTTCATACTGTCTCTAGCTCTGGACTTCGTCTACAGAACTGAAATTTTTCTGTTAAAAAAAAAAAATAATAAAAAACCTCACACAAACACAAAAAAAAAACCCAACAAAAAACCAACCAAGAAAAGAGGTCACAAACACTTTTAATTTCCCAAGATGTGTTTCTGCTCTCATGAGAGGGAGTGTGTAAGTCCTGAGCTGTGAGCAGAGCTCCCTAAAGCTGTGAGACAAAACTGTTCACAGTGAGAGAAGCAGGCTAACTCATCCATAAATTCAAATGGTAAGTGTCAGATATTTCTTGAAACCTCTTCTGTGGCTGTGAGTTCACACATTTGTGCTTCCTTGGGCTTGAAACGTTAGTGTGAAGTGAGTGGCCACGGGGATTAATGCAAAGCTAAGCAGGGACACTTCTAGAGAAAAGATTCCTTCCAAATGCAGTTACCTGTGGTATGCTGAGGTTATCGTATTTTGGTTGCTATGGTGATGAGCAGATTATAAAATTATATAGGTAGATAAACAAAGTTAGGTTTGTGTTAAGGTGTTTAAGTGGCTGAGGAGCTGGGAGCATCTTTCATTCAATCTCTGCAGCTCCACTGCAGCTCAGTCTGACCAGAGCCCCTGTGTCAGAGCATCTCTGAGAGTGGATTAAGCCCAAACAATTGGAAATGTTACATTTTTTGGGGATTCAATGGCATGTGTGGCAGCATTTTTTGAGAGCTCAGCAAGGACCTAATTTTAGAAGTTTAAGTATCAAATAATCCTGTTAACTACGTGCCAGTTTATTGGATTTCCAGCCCTGGGCAGAATTATGGAAAAGCTGATATGGGATTTGATTAGTGAAGGCACAATGCAATTATCCCGTGTGCCAGCATGGCTTTATTGAACATGGGTCTGTTGGACACTTGATCAAGGGAAATTGGAAGGATTTGTGTATAAATACTCCAAAGCATCTTTCAAATGCTTTTAATTAATATCGAGCAATATTTTGGGCAATAATGAGCAATAGATCATGTGAATAGATATTCTTATCCATAGAAACACTTTCAAATGATTAAGAACAAGGGTGACAGCATTCCTGTAGCTAATGAAATGACTTTTTGAGATGCTTTACTGGCATTTTACAAGATTGGCTCTGAGCCCAGCACTATCAACAGTGTCATTAATGATCCCAAAGTAAATATGCAATCACAGCCGATAAAATTTGTGGGTGTCAAAATGATGAAGCACCTATAAATAATAATGAAGACAAGACATTTAGAGAGGGCAATTCTGACTGCTTGTCAGTGAGGCTTGTGCAAATGGCCTTTTTATTGCAGACAAATGCAATCTGCTGCCTCTAAGAATGCAGGTAGTTCTTGGAGAACACAGAGTGTTTTGAAAACAATGACTCTGAAGACAATCTTGTGGGTATAAATCTGAGCAGTTCAGTCTGCCCTGGTAGTCACAGACTGAGCTGTTTGTGTGGTTTGGAGGGAGGTGTCTGATCAGCCTTTTAGGTGTTTGAGGAGAGGAGTTGGGTAAAAAAAAAACCCTTAATTGGGGGCACTGGTCTGACCCACATGGTATCTGTTGGTGTCAACATATGGATAAACTAATCAGGCAGGAGAAGCAATACATAAGATTATTAGAGGGTTGGGAAAAGCACTTTTGGTAAGTGATTTAATGAGCTCAGTCTCTTCAGTTTGTCAGAAAGATGATTGAGAGGTGACCTGATTGGAACCCAGAACTGCAAGTTCCAAAAGACACAGCAAAGTATTTAAGAGGTTATTTAAACTAACAAAAAATAGCAAGATCCACTGTTGGATGGCAGAGAAAAATTCAGGCAGCAAGGCCTCTGGTTTTTTTACTTCAGAAAAAAAAAAAATTCTCATTGTGGCCGAGGAGCTGAGGGACTGAACTCCTGAAGCCTGCAGACAAACTCCAGACACTCTGTGTGAGAAATGCTGCTCCCAGGAGCTGCTGGGCAGTGACCCAGGGCAGCAGGGAATCGACAGATGCTGGGAGTGACGGGTGATGGGTGATGGGTGACAAGCCCTGTCTGCTGTTCACACTTCAAGACCCTCTGCACTTCCAGCCCTGCTTGAAGTCCTGGCCCAGGATCTTGAGACAAAATGAGTGTTTTTGGGCAATGTCACCGCTGCTGGAGCTGTAGCTTGTACAAAGAGTTTCCACAGCTCATTAAATTGCTTAGAGGAGTGCAGTAAATGGTTATATGAGCACATTTCACCCTGAAACAGCTCCCAAACCCCCGGAGGGGGAAAGCCACGTGTGAAGCACCTGCCCACAAGGAGCAAGCCAGACCTGGGACCCCTCTTGCCCAGATAAACCCCCATGGAGCCTGAATGCACCCTCTGCAGGGCTGCTTTGAGGCTGAGCACTGCAGCCCTGGCCTTTGGACACCTTTCTTCTGCACATGTCCAGCCCAGGTGCTCTCTCACCAGCTTGGTGCTCATGTGCTGCTGCTTAACCTTCTCTCCAAAAGCAGAGAGGCTTTCAGATGCTACTTCACTTTATATATCTGTGTAAAAAGGCTTCTTTTTATAGCTGAAGCTGCTCAGCTTCACAGCAGTGCCAAGCTCCATCCTCCTATTTCACTGCTCGTTCCCCGGAGCCTGGATGTAAAACCTGCCTGTGAGCTGCTCTTAATGTAGTCGCAGTCTGTTGCACTGTGTTAACTTGTGAATGCATTGTCTGGCAGGCTCGTTTTTGTGCTGAAAGAGGAGAGGAAGGAGTGGGGAAAGGAGGGGAGGAAATGGTGTTAATGGAAGCAGCAAGGTGGGAATGGCAGGAATCAGCATAAGCGATCTTTATTTGCTGCACAGCTGTGGCTTTTGGCAAAACTCCCCCAGCTGTGGTTCAGGTCAGACTTTTCAGCGACTTCTGGTGACCTTTGGATGAGACTCTTTGTGCTGAGGCCGTGTCCTACATTCCTGCAGGTTAATCAGGTATTTGAAGCATCCATTCAAGTGCACCTCTGCTCCCCTGAAGGGCCACTGGGAACAACTCCACCTACCAAACATAACCTGCTCCAGGTCATGGAGTATAAAGGCTGTGCTCCTTTGTGCTGGAGATAGCATGGAATTGTGGAATCTCCTCAGTTGGAAGGAGGCCAGAAGGTCGAGTCCAGCTCCTGGCCCTGCCCAGGACACTCCAATAATCCCACCCTGTGCATCCCTGGGAGCATTGTCCTGGAGCTCTGACAGCCTTGAGGTTGTGCCCATTCCCTGAGGAGCCTCTTCAGTGCCCAGCACCCTCTGAGGGAAGAACCTTTTCCTGATATCCAACCCAAAACTCCCCTGACACAAATTCAGGCCTTTCCCTTGTGTCCTGTCACTGTCACCACAAAGAAGAGATGAGTGCCTGCCCCTCCTCCTCCCCTCGGGAGGAAATTCCAGACAGTGCTGAGGGTCAAGATCTTAAACACGGGTTTGGAGAGAACTGCAGAGAGGACAGTGAGCAGGACAGGACATCCTTGATGATGCCTGTTGCTCCTCACAGGCATCCAGGGAGCCAGCTGATGCCATCTTGTCATCACCTCCATCTCCCTCATTTGCTCTCCTCCTCTTGGTGCTTACAGGACAAGTGTGCCAGGGCAGGGAAGCAGTCAGTGAGGTGATACCACAGCTTTGGGTGGAGAGAAGATGAGTGGAGAGGGGAGGGAAGCAGCAGAGCCAGGATCAGAAGTTCAGGGAGAAGAACCACAACTGGGAACATCCAAGGTTTCAGCCTGGAGCAGAAACAAACTCAGCAGCTGAACCCTCTGTCACAGGCACCTTCAAGTGTGGAGGTAAGAGGACAGCAACAGCTCAGAAAAGGCCAAACCCTTCCCTCCATCCCCCAAGGAGACACTGGGCCATGTGTTTACAGCTTATAAAAGAGGATGGAGGAAATGGAAAAAGCTCTGAGTGATTGGAGTGGATCAATCCCAAAGGCAGTTTTAGAGACACATCATCTGCAAAGACTTCAAAGAGCAGCATTTGGGAGGAGCACACTGCACACAGCTTTGGCCCCAAGCTCCCTGCAGGCTGAGCCAGCAGCTTTGTTGCCTCTATAGGCTCCCAGGCAAGGCTGGGGTATTGTCACAACCCAGCCCAGGGTGGACTTTTATGTGCACCTCGTTGGGAAGGGGCCAGTTCTCCCAGCACAGCTCCAAAACAACCAGTCCCTTCGGCAAAAACTTGGCTCTTGCCACTCTGTTATTTTTATTAGTTTCCTAAAATACTGAGCACTTCAGAGGAGAAACAGATGGGCAAAGATACCCAGCACTACAAGCTCTCATTTTAATGTTAAATATAATGCATATTTTGGAGAATGAGAAGAAAAGACAGCTTGGAGGGTGCAAAGGACAGTCTTTGCAGGAACATAACAACATCTGTGTGCTGCTGCTGCTCTGTTATTTTATCCACTTAACTACCTGCTTTGTGTTTTTCTAATTCACTTTAAGCCAAAAACTACAGGATTTTACATTGAAGGCTTAAGGTCAGAGAGCTACTAACAGACACAGCTAATTTATACCCTCCAAATATGACCTTAACGTGGGAGCTCTGAGACAGGATACAGTTTAGCCTTTAGGCACTTAATTTTCCCCAGAAATCTTTCTAAAGCTGGGATGGTTATAAAGGTATTACCAAGGTTCGTGACCTTTCCTGAGAAAGCTGCATCCAATTTGAAGCACACCTGGGCTGTTCAACAAGTTTGCAAGGAACTGGAGCTCAACAGAAGGTTCATGAGTCTTATGAACATTACATTTTGGAAACCTATCTCCAAAGGAAATCCTAGTATTTTTTTTCTTTTTTTGTGGTAAAAATCGAAGAAAGTGGTAACACCAAAACAGGTGAGTGTAACTATAACTTGCACAGTCCAGACTTCCTGCTTTTAACTTTGAAATCCAAAGTTTTAAGGGAAGTTTGACTATTTCATAATGTTATTTATGAATCCACTGCAGTAACATGTGTTTAACAGTTCAAGGAAATGATATTCTGGGCAATACAGAGAGCTGACAACTGTTTCCAGATGGTTCAAGGCACCAGATGTGGCATTTCCTCTGTCGAGATAGAGGGCACACAGAGATGAAGTGAAGCCTCATGGGGTCTCACACAAAAATCTATGTTAGGTTTGGGAGTCAATTCTGAGTCTGGTGTGTTAAATCCAGTGGGTTGCTGTCAGCTGGAGTGTTTAGCAGGCCATCGTGTGGGTCTGTGTTTAATGTGGGAAATCTGACACTTTCAGGAAGGATTGGGCTTAATTCTCACCTGGTGTAGACAGATCCAACATTTCTGGTTGCAGTGAGCATCAACAAATCCACAGCTGGGATAAAGCCTCACGATCCATTGGTCAAAAAGCTCAGGAAGAAACTCAATGCATCTCCAGTGAAATCTGGGCTTGATCAGGGCCCCATCAAACCTTGAGCATCCTGGTTTGCTAAAGCAAAATGTTACAGGAAGTCACTGATGGGGCAATATCAGCCACATTCAGCACCTCCTCTGTGCCTGTTCCCTGCTGCTTCACCAGCCATTGCCAGTGATGCTGCAGTTCAGAGTACTTGAAGCTGTCGGAGCACTCTCACTGCTGAGGTACTTCAAGGACTCATCAGCTGGGACTCTTCCCTTTAATTGGTTTTGTGCTGTGTTTTTAAACAGTTCTTTGCCAGGCCCTGGCTGTTCTCCCTCTGAGGTGGAAGTTCAGCTCTCAGAGACAAAGACAGCAGCCTTGTCCTCTCGCTCACAGTTCTCTCCTTGTCTCCAGGCAATGTTGGAGGTTGGCAGGCAGAAAAGAGCTGTGCTTGACTTCACACCAGCAAAGCCAGCAGCTCCTGGGGGCTTTGTGCTGTGCCTGGTCCTTCCAGGTGTGCTGCACTGGGATCTCAGCAGCCTCGAGACTGCAGCAGAGCCCTTTCCCATCCCACAAAAACTCTGGGTTCAGCACAAGCCCCACAGTCCAAATTAACTCAGGGAGGGATGTCAGAGAATCAGAGGACCTTGGAATGTTTTGGGTCAGAAAGAACCTGAAAGATCACCCAGTTCCAACCCCCCTGCCATGGTCTGGAAGTTCAGCTGATCAGATTTAAGGATCTGCTTTAGGGTGAGCTGAACAGGGCTGCAGGTTGCAGTGAGATCAATTCCATTACAGTCAGCACAACCTGAGCTCAAACACGAGTTAGGGCAACCTGATTGGCACTGCAAGGGCTTTAGGAGTGAAGTGGAGATAAAGAGGAGATGGATCAAACACCTCTCTCCAATCTACATGCCTAATACCTTTTAATCCTGAATTAAACCTCCTTAAGGGATTTCAGAGGACTGCATAAGGACCACTTAAGGGTTAGGGATGCCTTTTAGCAGTCCAACACATCCCTTTTAGCAGGTCACCACCTGCTGAATTCAAGTCTGAACTCACTGGGTGCCTCTGGGCCAGCTCTCATACAAGTGTCCATTTCCATGGCATCACCTTCCACTTCATATCCTTCAGGGATAAAGGAGGATGAGGCAGCTCTGTGCTTATCCAAGTGAAAACTTAAAGATCTGAACAACAGGGAGCTGAACTGCCTTCGATTCTTGGATTGATTTTTGCTCCTCTCACTGCTGCTGCTCCTAAATTCCCTGAGCTCTCACTGCACACAGAGATTGATGCTCTGCCCTTTCCTACCTGCTGTGTGCCAAAACTCTGGGAAAGCACTGGCTGTGGAAGGGAGCTCAGCAGTGCCCTTAACACCCCTCACAGTGCTGATTAATGTCCTCCTGCTCTAATGCTGCGTTTTACCCCCAGATGCAGCTGTGATGGGGCTGGGCAGTGTTTTGTTTGTGCTCTAAAAGCTGTTTCTCCCCCAGATTCTCCTCCTTTGCCACTGTTGAGTTGGTTTCCTGTTATTCCAGCAGCAGTAATTACATGATAGATATTATGGAATCTCAGGGTAACACACCTTTGGGACAGGTAGAAGTAAGAAAACACAACCAGAAGCACTTGTTTTTAACAGCACTCTTCATTTTCACAAGAGATTTACAATGCTGGTGTGTCCTGACAAGAAAAGAAAACTCCAAAAGAAATTCAGCTGTGGTTCATGCTGATAAATCCATGAGTACAAATGTTATTTTCCTGCAGGACACGCTTGGGAGGAGAAAGGCAGGTTGTTTTGAGGGAGCTGATGGCAAGTGAATTTCCCATCTGGGTAAGTACAATATAATTGTGTGTTGGATTCCCGAGGAGGAAGGACTTTGCACTTAAAATTAAAGGTGTTGTTTTGAGGGACTAGAGCATCCAAGCACTCTGATCCTCCCACTGTGGCTTTCTGGAATTAACACCCAAAGGGACAAATGGTGACTTGATCTTGTTTGCTGGTTTTCTTCTTATTATTCCACTGATTTGACCAAGAGATAATTTAATCCAGCACCCATTATGCCTGAAATCTGTGCTCTGTAGAGGCATAAAAAGATGCCATATGGGTCCTTTCTCACTTTGTGACCTCTCTGAAGTTCTGTGCTTTGCACATGCATCTTCCAGTCAATTTATTGCAATCAGATTTTATAGATGTGAAACCCTGCACAAGATCAAAGAGCTTGAACAAAATGGCTTGTGGTGATTCTGGTAAAAACTCCAAATATGTTACAATTGTGGGTAAGTTCCACCTCAAAGTGCTTGCAGTGAGGAAATCACTCCACAAATACATAATGATGGAGCTTGGCTAGAACTGCAAGGTCGACCAAAACTGAAGTTGCTGTTGTTAATATTAGAGTTGGGATATATTTGCAAATATGAGTGAAGCTGACTCCTCCCTTCTCCCTGTCTAGAATATCACCTGCTTTAGGAACACAAATGTGTTTAGAGTGGGAAAGAAGGGAAAGAAATCAAAATCTGTTTCTCTTGCAATTATGAACTGGCCGTGGATGCTGATAGAAAATTCTAAATCCTTTTGGGATCCTGTTGTGTTTGTTACAGAGGCCTTGTCACGGCCACTCCTGTGCTGGCAGTGCTCCCAGGTGCTTCAGGGCTGTCCCAAACCAAAGCAGAGGAGCTCAAGGCAATCTCCACATCTTGCTGTGTCCATGGATCCAAAAAATTCCATCCAGCTGGACAAGAGGAAGGGGGTGATGGGCAGACAGCTCCTGAACCCAGTTTCTGATGATGACCATCACCCTGTTTAGAGCCACAGTGTCTATTTCATGTGGCACTGGTTGTTTCTCCAAGGGATTCTGGCACTGGCACAGGAGATCTCTCTGCCCTGTCACCTTTCTTGGCCTCTCCAGAGGTGTTCAACCCCCTCTCTAATAAGGATTTTATAAGGGAGACCCCCTGGTTTGTCCTAAAGGAGTTATGACCCCACACTGCAGGTGGGCTGCCCTACCCAGTGCCATGGTGTGCACGTTTGCCTTTGCTTCCATGCAGAAAAAAGAACTGAATTTCACCTGTCTCAGGTGGAAATGTTTGCTGCCAGCTCCAAATGTGGATAGAGGCAAAGTGACAGCAGAGAGAATGCCTGCTGCAGTTTAAACCCCCAACTGAAATGCATCCAGCCTGTTTGCAGGGCCACAGTTAATGGGCTGATGTCAAGAGGTGATGATGAGTGTGCTCACTCTGCTGAAGGTGCCTTGTTACTCATAATTTGTGTGTTTTAAACCTGAGACAATATCAGTTAAGTTAAACGTGTTGATTCAGTGGAATCTGGTACCCAGCAGAAATGTAGCTCTTGGATGAGGCCCTCCAAAAATAAAGTAACAGCTTTTCTTTGACACTGACATTTCCTGCTTGCTAATAGCAAAATCCAAACAATAACATTGGGTTTTGTCAGAGTGAAATAGCTGGCACCAGTGCAGCCTGAAAAAGGATTTTAAAATATTTTCCTTAGGATGAAAAATGCTAATTTTCAGCGACCTCATTCATACTTTTTAATGATAACTTGAATGAAAATTAGGATGTTGCAACACGCCCTACATACAAAATCTCTATTTACCTGGTGAATATGAATGTATTTGAATGTCATAATGGAATAATGTGATTTTATTAGTCACTCTGTGGAGAGTATGATAAATGCTGAAGTCTAGCCAAGTTCTGTTAGTGCTGATAGGCTTATCTGGGCTTACTCTGATTCGTGTCTTAAATGTGCCAGAGAGATGCAGACAATTTGAGAGGCTCTGACCTAATTTGTTCTATTCCACCTGGACTGCACTTGCATGCGTTTGAGCTCGGGAAAGGATTTAACAATTTATCAGTGTGCCAGTGAGAGATAGTTTTATAATGCCTGTTTCCATCACTTTGGACCAAAATGTTGTGAGATTTGCACAACTCTCAGCCTCGACTCAGCTCGGAGTGAAAATTCACAATCTGTTCTGGGGCCCAGATGCTTCCCTCTGCCTTTGGCACCGAGAATTCCTTCTCCTGCTTAAAATACTTCCCGTGTTCCCACAGACTCTTACAACTTGCTAAAAGTTGGTTGAAAGCTGGGTATCCCAGAATGCTCAGGCAGTCCTTAAATAATCCCCATTGAAGTCAAGGAGCTGAATTCCCTGAGCTCCAGGGCTCTCCAGGGCTCCCTGAACGGAGGCATCTGGTGGCACTGCCCCACAGGGGGACCTGTGGGTGGCTCCCAGAGAGGTGACAGGATTTAGGAGAAGCAGCAGAAGCTCCTGAGGCTGGGCAGGATCCACCCACAGTGCCTGAGATTACAATAGGTGCTAAACTGGGAGCTGAATAGGGCTGCACATTCCCACATCTTCCTGTTAAAACCTTTCTGAAAAGATCTTTTCCCTCCCATCTCATCTTTTCTCTTTATTTGCTCTTGCAGAGCTCCTGCAGCCAAATTTTCCTTTCTGCATCCCCTAACAGTGAGATTTATTTTCAGAGCCTGTAACTGGATCTGGCTGGGAACGAAGATGTTTGAGAGTGAGTTTACACTGGAGAGCTTTTTCCAGGTTTGTTTTTGGGTTTGTCTTTCTTAAATTATCAGTAGGATCAAACCAAACCCCAGAAAGAGGATATTTCATGGTTAAAACTTGACCAAATCTGGTTTTCACTCATAACTGTGTGACTCATCTGTAATTCTCTGGAAGTGAAGAGCAAGTGAGGTGGCAGCTCTGCCACCTGTTCCCCCTCACCCATCTCATTTGTCTTGTTTCTTTTATTTGTTGTCAGTGTTAATTAGAGGCAGAGAGACTCTTCCAGTGGGTGATTAATTCTTCTCCCTCCCATTTTAGCATCAGCTGAACCTCTCCTTGGAGAAAACTGCCTCTTTCCATTGCCTGGGACACTCATTTAGGCCAAAGTCTAAACTTAGGGTAGATAAATCTCTCTTAAGTGACTTGACCAGGGTTTTCCAGGAGGGTAATGGCAGAGGAAGGAGTGGAACTCTTGCCTCCTGCAATCCAGTGCACTTTATCAACCATTTCTGCTTGAAATCAGCCTAACGTGTACATAGAGCATGATCAAAACTCCTAGAAAGATCTTTCCCATGGCAATTCTAGTCTGAAGAGTGAAAATTAGGCAGGAGGTTGGGGGTTTATTTATCTATCTATTTATTTCTGTATGTATTTTTTAACATGCCAGGAATCATTTAATGGAAACAAGTCATTGGCAAAACAAAGGGGAAATTCCATTCAGGAATGGAGTTTGATTCTATCTGGGATCAACCCCTGGGTAAAAGACAACTGATCAATTTCAGTTCATGAATAATGTATTTGCACCCTCCAAAACACACTGCCATGGGAAAATTAGCAAATATGTCAACAAACTCATCAGGAGTGCTGCTGTAATTGAGTAAAGGATCCTGTTGTTCGTCTGAAACACAAAACTAATTCAGAAAGAAACGTCACAGCCAGGCACTGAGGATGGTGTGATTAGCACATCTAAATGTGCACTCAGACTCATTTCTGGGCTGACTCTTTCAATTTAAACACTCCCAGCTATCCCCTCATTCCTCAAAGGTGACAGTCACACCTTCTTAATCATGTCTGGTTAGGCAAGAGTCAATGTTAAGGTGATTTATCAAAGCTGTAAGGCAGGAAAAGGATCAATTTTGTAACGAAATTGATACTTGCTGCAGTTCTCCCAGGCTGGCCCCACAGCCCAGCTCAGCTCTAATGGATATTGTCAAGTGTTGGATATTGGCAGGGGTTGCATTCTGAGGTACCAGAGCTGTCCCTTTTCACTTGTAGAATTCATGACTTAATTTCCAAAGTGATTTATTTGGAATTATAGAATCCCAGAATGGTTTGGGTTGGGAAAAACTTTAAAGATCATTTAGTTCCACACCCTGGCATGTGCAGGGACACCTTCCACTGTCCCAGGTTGCTCCAAGCCCTGCCCAGCCTGTCCTTGGACAATTCCAGGGATCCAGGGGCTGCCACAGCTTCTCTGGGACCTGTGCCAGGGCTTCCCCACCCTCACAGGGAAGAATTTCTTCTTATCTGAAGTAAACTTGCTCTCCTTCAGACCCATCTCTCCACAGGAGTAAATTAAATTTCCCTAGACATGGCTCTGCTGTGGGAAACCAGCCTCTAGTACCCAGTGGGTTTTAAACTGATCACTCATTGCTCTTTATTCTTTAGGGACCAGATTTGGGGATGGTACCTTGAGGTGAGCCAGTGTAAAAGGAGGAAGAAGGGCTCTGCTTTGTGCTTAAATTGCTAATTAAACTCCTGCTACAAGTTCAGGCTCAAATATCTAGAATCATAGGATAGAATCATAGAATCATAGGCTCATTAAGTTGGCAAAGACCTCCGAGGCCATCGGTCCTTCTTATTGGGATAAAACTCTCCCCACTCCTGTTGAGAGAGCTGCAGCACTGCAGGAAGGCTGTGAACTACTCTTGAATTGTGTGGGAGATGTTGCCCTGAGCTTTTATTGATGCCTGGTGGGATTTTTTGCAAACTGTCTTGGAAGCTCTGCAGAGGCTTTGCACAGTCAGTAACCGAGATCTCATCAGGTCCAGTCCAAATTCTCATCACTTCTAAACAAAAAAGACCTAATTGCAGTTCCTGGCCATCAGGCAAAGAGTCCTGTCCATATGAGAAACAGCAAATAGTCCTAAAAATGCCTTGTTAAGGTCAACTCTTTGGCTGCTGGAAATTAGCACAGCTTGATTATTACTTACATGCTTTGAGTGTCAAACACCAGCTGAGACCCTGTAGCTGGAAGCTCCTTGTTCTTCTGGCTTTTTCTGGGCTGTTAGAAATGTGTCAAGCTGAGCAGAGCCAGCTAATGAAGGCATCTCTCTCTAGAGGGGGTGATGCCTTTCTGGTGAAAGAAATCTGTTCCTGTGCATGGAGAGAGCCATCCTGATTGCTCCCTGAGGTCCGGGTGAAATGGGTTCACCTGCCCCAGGGCCAGAGCTTCCTGAGCCACTCATGCATTTGCAAATGCTTCAGGTGGAGGGACAGCAATAAAAATGCAGCCAGGAGCATCCAGGGGTGAGGAAATGAGCTGTCACCACTCCTGCATGCTCTTCATGAACACATGAACAGATCTGTGTCCCCTCTGAGGGGAGGTTGCAATCCAGCCACTGCCTCCATGGGGAATTAATTTGGGGGATTTTGTTTATGCTGGAATATACTAAATCAGAAATAACAGAAGGGTTTTGTTTTTTTTCCTGCCCATAGCCCTTGACCTTGTGTCATCTTCCCATTAACCTTATTTTTTCATGATCCTGAATCACCCCACGAAGAAAGATCCAGAATTTTCCTGTTTCCAATGTCTGCAGCTCCAAACTGCCTCACCTCCTGCACATGGCAAATCTGAGCCCCTGACTGCATCAGCCATTGAATCTGAAATATCACTCAGCCTTAATTTCCCAGCTCATCTTATTGATTACATCTTCATTAATTAGGCCTGTAAATCATCCCATTGGATGCAAAAATGCCAACGCATGCAACCACGATGGTTTTCAAGTATCAGCCCATAGAGGCAGCTAAAAAACCCCAAATAACAGCTCTGTCCACCTGAAATTGCCTCTCCCATCTTGGAATGATCTCTTTTCTCCTTCCCTCTGCCCTGGGCAGGCACTGGGCACAGTTTATCACCTGTTCTGGCAGTGTATTTGGGAAGAAATCAAAGGTTTCATGGGCGAAGAACCATCTTGTAATCCTATTTCCTATTGATTGGGAAACACTGGAGCAATATTCAATGGAAAGTATCTGAAAGAAGGCCCTTGCTGGTGACCATCACAATTAATGTACCATGGGACCACAGTAATTAGGAGGTGCCACAGTAATTAGGAGGTGGCACAAGCCAACTCAGCTGTGACCCACAAGGCTTCTGGTTGAATTCCACGTGTGGTCCCATTTTGTCACTTGAGTGGAGTGGCTCAGAGAATTGGGAAGGGGTTGTGTAATTATCCCTTCTTCTCTCTCACCCCCACTCCTTCTGCTCGTAATGCAAATTCAAAGTGGGCCAGGAGAGAGTGACTGGAGCTCTCATTTTTTATTGATTTATTTCATTTATTCCTACTGCTTAGCATCCCAGGCTCTTACTCTATCATAGAAATATGATCCAGATTGCTTTTCTGTCCAAGGATTGATTCTTTTTTGTGGCATAGGACTGTTCTTCTGTGGGCCTTTGACATCTTTGATTTGTGAATAGATTTGTGATCCAATATTGCAGATAACGAACCCCAGGGACATCGTGGCTTGGCAGCAGCTGCAATTTTCTTAAAAAGTCTTTAAATCCTTCCCAGTTTTCCCGAGATGACTTCAGTGATGGAAGTAATTTTTTTTGTTTGTTTTCATGGCCTCCTTCTGGAAAAAGAAAGGACCAGGGTGACCATAAAGCTGCCAACTCCAGTTTTCCAACCCTGTGCCTCCTCCATGGAAGTGCTTGGTTCCTTTTCACAAACATTTTTATTATCCTGTGTTTTACATCTGGCTTGTAGCTTTGAGCTGCCCCCCTGAAGGGAGCAAAGCCCAAAGAAGTGACCTCTTACCTGTGGCTGCACACATTTTTTTTCTGGCCACTCTTTGACCTTGACTCTCTCCTGTAGCATGGCCTGATAACCAGCATCAGTGTTCAAACATCCCAGAGGCTCAGCTGAATTGCTGTTCAATTGCCCTAAAACAGTTGTGAAATGGATTTTTGGTCTTTATAGCTCAAAAGACTCTTTGGTCAACAGGTACAGCAGGTACACAAAGAGCTTCCCTTGGGTTTTCCCACTGTAAGGGATCCACACACCAGGCTCCCCTTCACCCTGGAGCTGTTGGGCTGCACACAGGAAAAACTCAGGGAATTTGACTGGTCAGGACATCTTTGAAAGTTATGACTCCTCAGTTACTTTATTTTCCATGATTTTTGCTAATCTTGAGGTCACAGAGGCCACAGAGAGGCTTTGCTGGCCCCATCCTCTCATGGCCTTTGTGGTGCAACTTTGCTTCAGAGCTGGGGGGGAATAACAGCAGTAGGTCTGTGAGGAAGCTGTGAAAACTTCCCTCAGCTCAGCAGCTTCCCCGAAATTCTGCTTTCTAGCAGATATCTCCAGGGAAGCCAGATTTTTGTTTGTGACTCACTGTGAAGAGGCTCTCAAGAAGTCCCAGGAAATGGTCTTTGAAGGGCTGGGAGCATCCAACAGCTGCAAGAGAAAATGAGCACATTTAGCTTTGATGTGTTTTGATGCAGGACCAGTAATTTCATTTTTGGCATTATTATGGAAGCAAAACATGTATTAACAGGGCGTAATTTATTTTAAAAAGGAGAGCAAGAAGGTTTACTGCCTTCCTGGTAATGCAATTGGGCTGTCCCATGATCATCTATCAGGCACGACAGCATCTCCCAGTTTTATGCAGATTTGTTATTTAAGCAAATTTTCTGTAGCTGAGGAAGGGGAGGGGCTGTCCTTTCTTTTAGTGTACACCTATAATTTATTTAAATCAGAGCTTTCCTGCAGGGAAGTAAAATTAAAATCTTTGTTTCTGCTGCGTGACAAGAGCAAGCCTCATTTCTTGTCTCCTTAGAGACAGCAATGGCAGGGTGGGACCTTCTGGCCCCTCTGAAACTGCCACACGCTGAGGCTTTGATCAGAAGAGCTGTAACCAGAGTTTGGAGGCTTTTTCTCTGGACTTAAATATTAACAAAGGCTGTGCCAGTTGCTGACATTCCTTTCCCTTGGGAGGGATGGTGAGGGGCAGGCAGAGGGCTTGGGGACACTTTAGAATCACAGAGGCAAGGAATAATTAGGGTTGGAAGAGACCTCTAAGATCCCTGAGTCCAACCCTTAACCCAGCATGGCCGTGTTCACCCCTAAACCCTGTCCCCAAGTGTCGTATCCATGTTTTTGAACACTTCAGGGATAATGACTCCACCACCCTCCTGGGCAGCCTGTTCCAATGCCTGACCAGCCTTTCAGGGGAGAAATTTCCCCCTGTTTAAGAGCTGTCCTCACACCCTGCTCACTCAGGCTCAGTCACCAAGTTAAATTCCCATAAAGGCCAACAAAGTCTTCACTAATTTTCTCTCCCACTTTTCCTTTTCCCTGCATCTCCACACAAACCCATGGGGTAAAATCCTTGTGCAATTAGTGGCAAAATTCCCATTGATTCAGCAGGGCCAGGATTTAATCTAAGACCTAAAATTGCCTGTAAATTCCCTTCTAATTAAATTAGTGGGCTGAACTGTTCTCAGTGGTGCATTGAGAAAGAAAAGTTCTTTCCACTGCAGGAAATGGCAAGTTCAGTCCTACGTCCTGCACTATTTATAGGGGACCCACATCCTCCATCCAGCCTTTAATGCTGGTGAACTTCCATAACTTCTTACCACTGGGAATCTCTTTCCACCTCAAGCTGCTGGAAAGGATTAGCCCATAGTAAATTTTCTTCAGTGAAAAGCCATCTTCAGCATACAAAAAAACTGCCTTTTTGAGAACTGATCATTTTTCTGCTCGGTTACAGTGAACCTACTGACACTAAACCAGAATAATTACACAGTGATGTACGTGCAGTATATTTT
>VZUA01059673.1:58231-71947 GCA_013401035.1 Horornis vulcanius
CATGACCAAAATCCCAGAAAAATACCTACAAACAAACTCATCCCCCTCTGTCCTCTGTATCTGAGCTCACAGAGAGAACGTGTTCAGAGTGAGTATCCAGAAATCTGATGAAGAACATGAGAAGCCTGAGCCTTAACCATCCAGAACAGGGGAATTCCACAGATTTCTTCTTACCTTTTTTCCCCCCTCCAGCAGATGAAATATTTATTGCTCAGCAATTGCAGAAAGAGAAAGTGTTTTGCATGTTTTGCATCCCTACCATCTATTTCCCTTGGCACAGATTAAGAGGGCAGCAGAATTACCAGGCGGTTCTAATGAGCCAAGAGGTCATAATTTATAGATCTGCCTTGAGAGACACAGGCCTTGCCATCTGCTCTGCACTTTGCTGGGTGTGAAACTTAGATCAGGAAATCTGATTTCACACTGCTTCAAGGTAAGCAATCCCTTCTGTTTCCTCATGGCACCAGGTCAGCCTGGTTCTTCCCCTGCTGCTCTTGGGTGCTGCCCTCAGAGCACAGAGGCTGCAGGTACAGGAACACCTCATTTCTGGGACACTGTGGGAATTTTCCATGTTCATTTGGAAGAATCCATTCTCTTTAACCTGGATGTGGTGAGAGACGTGGAGAATGACAGAACCACAGGATATTCTGAGTTGGATGGGACCCAGAAGGATCATTGAGTCCAACTCATGGCCCTGCACAGGACACCCCAACAATCTGTGCCTGAGAGCATTGTCCAAACACTTGCTGAACTCTGGACACTGAGAGATATTGCCCCAAGCTCACCTGAAAATGTAGTCAGCCTTGCTGGCTTCTGAGGGGAAAAAAAAAATAAATAGGAAGGGGCAGCAAGAAAATGTTGCACTTTAGAAGGTTTAATTCTATATTGGAAATTGGTGGATAAAACACTTTTGCAGTGTAAGGGAGTCCAGGCTCTGTCCATAACATCCATTTAAACTTTGCTCACCAGAGATGTCATCCCAGCCCCTGGACAGAGAGGTCAGAAGTTTCACAGCAAATTTTTCACAGATTTCACAGATTATTCAGAGTTGGAAGGGCCCACAAGGATCATCAAGTCCTGCTCTTCACAGAATGGCCCCTATGGGGATGGAACCCCTGACCTTGGTGGCATCAGCCCCGTGTTCTGACCGTGCTGAAATCACTGCAGGTTATTTGTGGGACTATGTTGTCCTGAGGTCCCAGCTGTGCTGGATTCATGCCCCCAAAGTCTCAGAATCATAGAGTTGTTAGGGTTGGAGAAGACCCTAAAAATCCTCCAGTCCAACCATTACCCCAACACCACCATGCTCTCCACTGAACCCTGTCCCCAAGTGCCACAGCCACACAGCTTTTGAGCATCACCAGGGATGGTGACCCCACCACTGCCCTGGGCAGCCTCTTTCAATGCCAGACCACCCTTTCAGGGAAGAAATTTTCCCTAATATCCAACCTAAATCTCTCATAGCACAACTTGAGGCCACCTCCTCTCACCCTGTCACTTGGAATCTGGGAGTAGAGACCAATCCCCACCTGGCTATGCTTTGCAAACAATTTCCAAGGAAAACAACAGTTCAAATTCCCTCCTTAAGGAATATTAATAGCACATTCAGCTTCTTCAGAGCTGTGGCCTTTGCTTATGGTGAATGTTTGGAGAGCCAGTGGGAGCCAACTCACCCCAGGGTGGACCAAGCTCCCAGTGGAATTGCCAGCAGGAAGACAACTGTGCCAAGAAATGAGCCCGCCAGGCTTCTGCTCTGTGGGGATTCTGGGGCATTTGTGCACTGGGAGACTTGCTGGTATCTGATCCTGCTGGGAAAAAAGCATGGAAAAAACAACAACCTCCATCCCAGGAGCCGTGTCCAGCCCTGCCACAACAAAAGTCCTTACTCTGAGGTAAGGATTCCCTTTCCAGCAGGTGAACTGGCAGCTCTGAAAAGCCCAGATTGCCCTGGCTCAGCCATTCCCAGGCAGTCCACGGGCAGGATTCCATCCCATAGGATGGAATACATCTTTCCCATTCCCACACATTTAAAGGAAGGCTGTGCTGGGATCAGGCATGGAGGTGACTCGTTTGTCATTTCTCCTGCAGCACTCACAGAGCAGAAACCCACAATATACCATTCTATGTTATCCCAATTAAAATGTGGGTTGGTGTTTTTTGTTTTGTTTTGTTTTGTTTTTCCCAAAAGGAATCACAAACCTCAATCTGTGCTCTCTCTTTCTCGTTAGCACTGGAAGGAGATGATGCTCTATAACCAATCTGCTCCTTTGAAAGAAAGTTTTCCACCGGCTCAGTGGGTTCCTTGGCATGTTTTCTATACTCTGTATTTATTTTTCACTCCTGCTTGCAGCTTCAGTTGGAGATAATTGCTCTTTCTTTGTCATCATGCAAGGTGAGCCGGCTCCCCAGTGTGCTTGAGGACCTTCAAACACTTCCCAGCTAGTCCAGGAGCAAGACAGAATGCATTGCAAAACAGTTGCTTGCCAACCCCAGCAGAATTTGAGCACAGGAAATATAAGATGACAGATTATTCAAGCCCTAGGTAGGCCAATTAAAAGGGAAAAAAAAAACCAGCTCAGCAGCAAAGGCTGTGCTGTTAAAGCTGGGAAAGGATTGTTTGAGAAAAAGGACTTCAATGTCATCAGATTCTTGGAAATTGGTAGTTGCAGTGGGACTGGCTTAGAACAATGTCCTTTTTTTTATTTGAAAGGAAAGTCTGGTCTCCCTAGAATGGCATCTTATGTGGGGGAGCAATGGGGCAATCATCCTGCCTTGCTCCCAGCAAGTTTTGCTCATCAGCTGGAGATCCTGGTGTCAGTCACTGTCAGCTGACAGCTGAGAGACATCCCTTGTTCCTACAGATAAATGTGCCCCAGGAATGAGCTGAGTTAATTGGATTCTGGAAGTATCCCCAAAACGTTGGTTTGAGAAGCTTGTGAACCAGGTGATTAAAGATGTGGGTAGAAACAGGAGCTGAAGCTTCTGCTTTGCCATCAGAGAGGTGAATGTTGTACTCTCCCTTCACTGGAAGAGTGGTTAAGCTTTGGAACGGGTTCTCCAGGGAAGTGGTGGAGTCACCATCTCTGGAAGTGTTGAAAAAACGAGTAAATGTGTTTTGTGATTTGGATTATTGGGCACTGTGGAACTGGGTGGAGGGCTGGACTTGATCATCTTGGAGGTATTTCCCAACCTTAATGTTCCTGTGATTCTGTGAGGGGCTCAGCCATTGCCCTGTAAGCTGCCTTCCAAAATCTCAGCAGTGAAATGGGCCCTTATTTCCCATCTGAGCAGTGCAGAGGTCAGCCCTGACAGGATCTGCTGCAGTTCTGCATATCCTGGGAAAGAGAAGGATCCCTCCAAAGGCTGGGGCTGCTTTGGATGGAGGGACACAGCTGGGGCCCATCCTCTCATCCCTGGGCAAGCACCACATCAGCAGTGGCAGGGGGGAGTTGCTGTGCTCAATAAAGAATCCATCACTGCATTCCAGGCAGAGCATCCAGTAAATGGGAAAACATTCTGCACTCATAAAACCCAGTGATAACTAAAACACAAAGCAACTGAGGCTGCAGCAGCTCTACTCCAGCCCTATAAAACGAGGAGTCACACAGAGATTTGGAAAAAGCTGTTTTGTTTTTTTTTTTTCCCCAGCCTGGCAAGTGTTGTCTCAAGCAGTAAATCCCAAAGCCAGGAAGCCTGGGGGTACTGCCTTGGGAGCTGTAAGTTTGACTGTGATAACCCAGAAAAGGGCAAGGCTCTGAGTTAAGACAGCCAGGCTCCTGCATTACACACTGCCTCATCATCCCTCAGACAGTCAGGGGCAGAGCAATCACATTTACATTTCTCTTGCCAGTCACCAGAGGTGTCAGTGCTCCAGCTGCTGACCTGATCCTTCCAGTGTCCATTGCATCACTGCCCTCTGGCTCCCAGCTGCTCCATGTAAAAGTCATTACTGGACTGCAGAGATACTCTGGCTTTTCCTTTTTAGGCAAAAACAAACAAACAAATAAAAGATTCAGCTTTGCCTGCCTGGTCTCTTTGTGGTTTTGAAGAGGTAGGGGAGTGACAGGGATTTTTTTCCCAGTCCCTGCCATGAAGTGTTTCACTCACTTTTCCCAAAGTGTTTGTGATTTAAGGCAAGACAAAAAAAAAACAAAAACAAAAAAAAAAACAAACCACCACCAAAAAAAACACCACCCACCTATTAAAAAGTGCTAATCTTTTAGCCAGTCTGTCTGATAGACACATGAAAAAGGGACATGTCTTTATTTGTCATCCACTAGGGCCAAAAATTGCAATCCCTAGTGTAGAATTGATCTATTTTGCAAGCACTGGCAGAACAACAGAGAAACTTTTTTAAAGCTTGTGGCTCAGTTTATAAGAATAAACACAAAACGTATAAGAAAGGTATGAAAAGGGATCTGGATTTTTCCTGCTGTTTGGCAGAGAAAGGTCACAACAGTGTTCCTGTGGTCTGATTCTGGTTTTGCCTCAGGGCTTTACAGCAGCAAGACCTTGGAGTGTGCCACAGCTTGAACTTCCATGTTAATTCTTTTCAGAAGTAACACCAAGAACACCAGGGTTCTCAATGAAGACCTGAAATCCAGCAGATATTTGAGACCTCTGAAACAGCCCAGAGGAGCTGTGGCTGCCCCTGGGTCCCTGGAAGTGTCCAAGGCCAGGCTGGGCAGGGCTTGGAGCACCCTGGGACAGTGGAAGGTGTCCCTGCCATGGCAGGGGGTGGAACTGGGTGATCTTGAAGGTCCCTTCCAACCCAACCCATTCTGTGATTTTATGATTCAAAAAAGAACGGGAAGCCTTAAACTATCACAGTTTTTCACATCTGGCCTAATTAAAGTCTCAATTTTCCCCAGTATCCCCAGAGAGGAGTATGAAGAATTACCTTGGGGAAGTCACCTGATGTCCACACATCCTCCTGACAGTCTGGCGTTGCAGATGCAGCATCCTTGTCAAACTCCTGAGGAATTCCACTCACTTGATTATTATTCACGATGGGACTTATTTACTCACATTATCAGGAGCAACTTGTGACTTGAAAATTCAAGTTTTGCCTTCTAAGCAAAGGAAAAGATGTTTAGGTCCCACCATGGGAGACCTGGACCACAGAGATGAATTCTCTAATCCTTCACAATTCACACAACTGCACCTCTAGACTCTCAAGACGACCAAAAATATTTGAAATAACTAATTTTTCTCCTCAAATGAGTAATGGTGTACATTTCTCACCTACATTTTTTTTAAAGATGCAATTTAATTTCATCAAACAGGCAAAAGAGGAACAAGATTGAAACAAAAGGAGATGGAGCAAAGTTTGCTGAGAAAGTTTTCCCAATGCAAATTGTCCCAGCACAGAAATTAATCTGGCTCACAGTTCACACCTACCGTTTGTGAAACGTTTTAAAACCATTCCCACTAAATCAGAATGATAAATGCACTTAAGCCTTGAGTAAATAACTTTGAGGAATAGCAAGCATCTTGTTTTTAATGATGACACTGTCACTTGGGAGCCTGAAGGCTGCTATGCAAATGCACTCCTTCATCACCTGCTCCACACCTGTCTGAGTGCTTGTCTTTGCCTCCCAGGAGACAGTGAGAGGAAACAGGAGCTGTTTTGACTTTCTCCTTTCCTCAGGGATAATCTGCCTTCTCTTTACCCCCAATGCTGTGCTCAGGAACATGAACACCCAGGCAGTGCAGGATCTTGCTGGTGGGTCAAATCCTTGGAGTATCAGCATGTGCAGGGCCCAGATCTTCAAAGGGACTTGACTCCTGCTGATTGAATCCAATTTTGGGGGCCCAGGACGCTGTAAATTGATGTTCCACTCCCACGCTCGTAAATCACAAGTGAAAATTTGATTTAAGGTCTTAGAGAACGTAACTCTTTTGAAAATGTTACCACTCAGAAACATGACTTATCTCAGCTAAACAGCCTTTAAAAATGATCACAGCCTGGCTCCATGCCTGGAACCAAAATGAAAGGCAATCTCTTGGCCTGGGAAGAACCAGGCAAGCCTTGCAAGGTTAATTTTCAGCCATTTTCATCTGCTGTGTAAAGAGAAGATAAGGGAAAGACAGGAATCAGGACTAATAACAACCTGTGCTTTCTCGAAGCTTCTAATCTCCCTGTTAAGTAAATTAATTTTTATATAGGGGGATTTATAAGAAAAGCATTAATATTTAATTACACTTAGTGCTTTGCTGCTAAGGGCAATGCCAAAGCAGATGTTTTTGTTGATGTCTGGGGTTTTAATTGCACACATCTCAGACAGGAATATCTGAGGGATATTAGGGAGAAAGAACAGCCCTGCTTTTTAGAAAAAGGAGAAGAATTGGACTTCTGGGGGTCACCTGAGTTTGCTTGGACAGTGCTTTAGGGGCACCTGGAGTATTCAGGGTGGCAAATCCCAATTAATTTCATTTACTGCTGGAGTCCTTTGCCATTTTGCCCATTTTGCAGCTGGTGGAGGTGCCCATTTATTCTGCAGTGGTTAGACCTGAGTTCACCACTGCCAAAATGGATGAGAAGAAGCAGTGTGGACGGAGGGTTTTTTCTGTTGCTGGGACTGGGAAACCATGGGGAGAGTGCTCCTGGAACAGCACCTGCCTGAGATGAGAACTACAGTAAATAAAGAGTAATTTTGAGGGAGGAACTGGGATAAAGAGGCATGGATGGATGGATTAGTCTGGGAAAGAGGGAGCTGGGGGGGCTCAGGCTGGAGAAAAGGAAGCTCAGGGGTGACCTTGTCACTCTCTACAAGTCCCTGACAGGAGGCTGTAGCCAGGTGAGGGTGGCCTCTTCTCCCAGGTTACCAGAGACAGGACAAGGGGACACAACCTTAAACTGTGCCAGGGGAGAGTTTAGGTTGGACATTAGGAAGAATTTCTGCACAGAAAAGGTCATTAGGTGCTGGTTTCCTGGGGATGTGGTGGAGTCACCATCACTGGTGGTGTTTATGGAAATGTTGAAAAACCCAGCTCTACAGAGACGGCAAAACTGAGAGACATTTTTAAAAGTTTTTTTCCCATTATCAATCTCATAGAAGGGTGAGACACAAGAGATGGAAAACCCAATGCCATTCCATCAAAAGCCAAATTATTTCTTGTTTACAATACCTTATAAATGCTTTTCAGCCTATCAGCTTTTGCTACACAATGCTGCTAATACTTCTAAAAACCAATCACCTATTATTTTACCCCATGTGGTCTTGCTACAATGCATCTTCCACAGTTCTAATTCTCAAAAATATCTGGTCTGTTTTCAAAGCCATGGTTTGAAACTTGTTTCCAGTTCAATTTCTCTCTCAACAACGTCTTCTCTGTCCCATGGGCTGTCTCAGTCAGCACACCTTATCTCAGGGCTTGCACACAGAGGTACAGGGCTCTGTGAGCTTCCTGTCAGGCTTTGAGGATCCTCCACAAATCCATTTCCTTTCCAAGGAAAGCCTGGAGGTGGCACTCAGTGCCATGGTCCAGGTGACAAGGTGGGTTTGGGTCACAGGTTGGACTCAGTGATCTCCAAAGCCTTTTCCAACCCAGCTGATTCTGTCACTGCAGCAAGGCTGAGCAGAGCTTTGCAGAGCTTTGGGGCTCCTTCCCTTGCCTGCAATTCCCAGATAAAGGCTGCTTATTCTGGGTTTATCCCACCACAGTGTGGGCTCTGGAATAGGGAAGGGTTTTCTCAGGAGCAGGAGAGTGACAGCAGAGAGCAGAGTCACATCACTGGCACGTCTGGACTGGGATAGGAGCCCAGGGGAGCCCTTGCTTATCCTTCTTGGGCCAGGCCAGGACCTGCCTCATGAGGGGCAGCTCCAGGAGACAGGGGAATATTCCAAAAGAGAGGCAACAAGAGTCCCTGGACACAGAGATGCACGGGCAGCCCCAAGACTCTGCTGTTTGGGGAGGCAGGAGGACAAACTCAGAGGCACCACTCCCTTAGGGATGCCTGCATTCAGTCTGATGGATTCCTGTTTAAGAGTTTTCACCAGCTGAGCTGGAAGCAAAGCAGATGCTCAGCCCAGCCAGGAGGCCATTACTCTGTGATTATTATTTCCATGTGCTTAATTTCCAGTTCTCTGGTGCCTGTCAGTGATGGATGCTGTGACAAAAAAAGTCCTCAATCCTGCAGATAACAGAAAGCACACAGGGACATAATCCTCTCCCTTTATTCTAGTAAATCTCTATTGTTCAGGTAAACCATCTGGTCATTATCCCACATCCACACTTAGGCCCTGGAGGAATAAATCCAAGTCAGGATAATCCACTGCTGAGCTGACAATGAGGGGTGACACGTGGTAAAATTAATTCTTTTTTTATAGTTAGCAGCACTAAAAAGCCATTCAGCGAAATGAAGTTGTTGTTATCACAAATAAATTACAGTTCAGCAGGAAAGAATTACATTGAAAACTGATTGGCTGTAAAATTAATAATGTTTTGGGCAATGTGCCTGCTCTTGGCACTCCCCTGAAGTGTCAGCCTGGGGCAGTGCTCACACCAGCCCTGGATATCCACACCCCACCTTCTAGGAATGATGTGCTAAGCCTTGCTCCAAGGTATTTGGCATGAATTCCCAAATATTGGGGAAGAAATGTGGGATTTGGGGACGTTTTCCTGTGTGGATGGCTGGCAAAGCACCCATGTGCCTCTTCCACCCTCCATACAGGGAGAAGCAGACCTTGTAAAAGGTATTTCCACATCAGGTCCCTCAGTTTGCACCTGTGGTCACCTTGACAGGAGGAGAAGAAGGATTTGTTTGCCTAAAGGTGAATTTTATCTTGAGAGTCTGGAGCTTCAGTGGAAGTGTTGCCTCTGAGGCAGCTGCCAATAACCTGAGGAACAGTGGCCACATCTCCCTGGTGCCAAGTGCCCTTATACAAACAATTCCAGCAGCAAATGAGAGCCAGGACAATCTCCTTCACATGGAGAGCTGGAGGAAACTATCCCAGGTTCTGTCTGTTGGTATAGGATGTGTCTCCATGCAAGGAAAACTCTTATACAGACCCTGGAATCCTTGGGCTTCCATGAGACGATCCAAGTGTGTTGTGTGTGCTCAGGGTTTGTTTGGGTTTTTTTTCTCCTCTTCCATCAGAATGTGCCCATTTAGGATAATATGAGCAGCATTTTTGCATGAGGATTTCTTTTCATGATGAGCTCTCATTTCTCAGCACTGAGGGTTGGCTCTGGGGTCAGGACAGGGTGGACACAACCAATATCCTGCCCCAGCTTCAACATCAATAACTCCTGTCAAAAGTTTTGTTGCTCCCAGTCTCCCTCTCTGTCTCTCTCTCAGCTTTATCCTCCTGCCCATCCCATTAAGCAGGACTGATTTCCACCAAAATCTCCCCAGAGTGGTCTTGCTGATGTCAGAAAATTCAGTTCCTCCTCCAGAATGCACGGACACAGCAGTTAAATACCACGGGTATGGTGTCATTAAAATTGTGCAGAGAAGGGAATGTGTCCTAACGAGGCTCTTTGGAATACATGTAACTGTGTCACTTGATTCTCTTCCAGCAAATATCAAGCCATAAAAATGTCACTGAAGGTTATATATATATTCAAGGAAGAAACAGTAAGAACTGTCTGAGTTCACGAATCCCCTGCTCCACAATAAAAGTCTCATCTGTGGTAATCATTCATTTTTAAAGTTGTTCAAATCTAAAATTGACTTGAAGCTATTTCTTGTTTCTTCAGCTTCAGAACCAACTGCAAGCGATTTATCTACTTCCAAATTGTCTTTGCAAACTGTCAGTACCAAAAGGCAATTAAGCTGGAGCTCAGTGAGATATGATGAAATAAAAATTAATTAGAAAAGGCACGTTCCAAAAAAAAAAACCACTTTTCTGGCAAAAATACATCTGTCTTTAAGTTCAGATGTGCTGCAGGGATAGAGCTGAGATGTTTGACTCCACTTTTGATGTTCTCATCAAACCCATGACACCACATGAGACAAAGCCAAGTTTGCAATTCTTACTTCAGTATTCCAGAGTATCCTGGAATTCCAGGGTATCCTGTTAGTTCATGTTATAGCTCAGACTTGCAGCAATATCTGGAGCTGGTGTGCATCTTCTCAGCTTTTAAAAGGCCACAGCATCCTGTGGCTTCAGCTGTGTATAAGAAAAACAAAGCTGAGCAGGTTTTCCCAATGCTTTTTAAATAAATCTCCATCTCCTCGAGCTGCAATGCTGTGTGGTGACTGTGCACATGCTGCCTGTGACTACACACACATTTTTAAGCTGTTGGTGCCATTGCATAAATCCCAATCCAGACTATTTTAGGTGCTGACAACATGGGAAATGTGTTTTTTTTTTCCCTCAGCCTGACGATTTTGATCCCAGCCTTTTCAGGTCTTGTCTTGAAAAGGTGAACAGTGTGAGATTATGAGGGCACACACACAGGTGTAAGAGGGAAGCAGGGAAGGCAGCAGGATGCATCCCCTTGGATGGGTCAGACTGGGTGACACTCCTAAGGACACTGGTGTTTTCTCAGTGCCATTTCAGGCTCCCTTCATTTCTCACCATTTCACATGTCAGTGTCATTCCAGCTCACCATAACTGCAGATCCAGGCAGCTCTGGAGGAGGCTGGAGACAGGATCTGCCTTTGGACATGCATGCAATGGAAAATGACCTCAGCAAAGCGAGTTGTCACAGAGCAGTGGGGTGCTGCTGTCAAGCTGGAGCCAGCTGCTGTCCCAGCTCACTCCTGCTCACCTCCCTCCTGGTGTTTTCCTTCTCCCTGTTCGGTGCCAAGGCAGAGGGAGGAATCTTTCCAACACACCCTCAGGGCTGCAGTGGGACCTGGGGTGACACACTGGGCTGATGTAGATGGAAAAGTGGCTGTCAAGGCTGACATCACACGTTGTTCTTGTATTGCTCCCAACAAACACAGCTCATTCATGTGAAACCCCCAGTGCTGATCTTCCCAAGGGGCTGCTGCTCCCGTGGGACTGGAGGGATTCATGCAAGGGCAGATCCCTTGGGAGCACTCAACAGCAGAGTGCTGAAGGTGGCACTGGCTGCTCTCTCTGTTCCAGGCCTCCAACAGTTCATTTTCCATGTGTTACCTGGTCCCTTGAGTCTTGACATTTAAGAGCCAGAGGCAAGAGAGGCTGTTGGCAGGGACAGGGACTGGAATTCCACGGAGTGCTGGGCTTTCAGCAGAGTGCTTGGATTGCTCATTTGTAAAGGCTGGTGCTAATGCCAGGCAGCTCTGGATCTATTTGTGTCCTTCCCTGAAGTGAGCAGCTGGTGTGGCATCCCTCACTCAACCCCTCATCCTGCACGGACCCCAGACAGACCCGACACCCCAGGCCATCCTGTCTGCTCTGCTCACTCCTCCTGGAGCTCTTGGCTCCTTTCCCTCTTGATTTATTGACTCTGTGGTCTCTCAGATCTAAAACCCATGACCACTGCCTCGTGCTTCCCTCCAGACTCACACTTTGCCTTTCAGTTTCTGGGCCTGTGTCCTCTGTGTGTTCCCATCCACACTCAGTGGATTTTGGGGTTGTTTTTTGGTTTTTTTTTCCTACTTTATCCTTGATATAAAAATCATTAAAGTGATTAAATATAAAAATCATTAAAGTGATTAAATATATAAATCATTAAGGCACCTGAACTCCAGCCCATAGAGAGATCAGACTGCTGGTCTGGAACCAAATTCTATTGGTTCAGTTCCCCTTGAATGACAAGTTTTGTCAGGGAGCTTTGGTCTGTGGATCTGCCCATATGTATATTGTATATAAAGTGTATGTTGTTCACCACACAGGAGGTGGTGTGAAGGGAGAATAGGGACCAGAGCTGCAGGATTATCACAGACACAGTTGCTGAGACCCACATTCAGGTCCTTTAAAAACAACAGAATTGAACAAAAATTATGGAATTGCCCTTTTTATTCCCATATCCAGGAATTTGTTTGTAGGGGAAAGGATCAAACTGGCAGCAGCTGCAGTCAGATGTGCTGTCCCAGTTTCCTGATCTGTGCATGGCACGTCTTGTGTTCAGTTTTCCTTGGTCTCCTCTGTCTCTGCATGCTGGAAATCCTAAAGTGGGTAAGGAGTGAGGAATATTTGCTGTGACCAGCACAGTGCCAAGAGGAAAGGCTGATAAAAATCTGCCTGGTGTTTCAGCCTGGATGGACACAACCACCAGAAATGGTTCCAGTCTGGGATCCCCATCAAGCAGCCTGTGCTGGGTCTGTGTGCTGGAAATTTAATTAAAATCTCCCAGTCCCTGCCTTAGACCTGTGTATCCTGTTGCTGCTTGCACCTAAACTGCATCCACGCATGATGGAGGGTCCCAGGCTGTTGCTGGAGGTGCTTTAGGTGAGCTGGGCCGTTTTCCTTGGCATTAATTTTTCACAGAATCATGGAATGTTTAAGGCTGGAAAAGACCTCTCAGATCACTGGGTCCAGATGTTAACCCAGCACTGCAAGTCCACCGCCAAGCCATGTCCCCAAGTGCCACACATCTTTTGAACACTTCAAGAGATGGCAATTCCACCAGCGTCCCAGGAAACGTTCCAATGCCTGACTACTCATTCAATGAAGAATTTTTTTTTCTTTAGATCCAATCTAAACCTCCTCTGGTGCACTTTGAGGCCATTTCTTCCTGTTGTGGCCTCATATTTTTGTTGACTCCATAAAACCTGTTCCCTCCTCACAGGGCATGTGTATCAGACTGTTTGTGATTAGGATGCTGCCCTCAGGCTGGAAAGGCATTGTGGAAAGGGCTCCCTTCCGAGCAGGAATGCTGCAGAGCCTTTTCCATCTGTGCTGTGTTTGCTGAGGAGGCTGAGCTCATATGTTCCCCTGAATGAAAAGCAAGAGCCTCCCTGTAGCTGTACCATGGCTGTCTCGCTGCCACAGAGCAGGTGAGAGGCAAACACACTGTGGGCAGCCTGTGGTCTGACAGAGACCATCTGTGTGGCTGCTGACATGGAATTCAAGCACTTTTTGCACCGTTCCCAAGCTTTGTTGCAAAAAGGAGCGTGCAGGAGATGCTGAGGAGCTCCAGTGCAGGGGAGCTCTGCCAGCAGACGTTTGCTGCTCCTGTGCTGAGGGTTTGTTATAAAAGTTACCTTTGTGGCTCCTTGGAATGCCCTGTGCTCTCCATGGACCAGTTATTTGTAATGAACTGTCAGCATTTGGCACAGCAAGCCAATGAAGGATTAATAAAAAGCTGGTGCACGAGCAGGTTTGCAGAACTCTGCTAAACAGCAAACACCAGGAATGGGTGATATGGAATAAATTCACTCCCAGGTTGGGCTGGTTCCAATCACAAAGCCAAGCATGAAACACTGAAGTGTCTGCAGGTTCTGTGTTTGTTTAAAATCTAGCTTTTAAAACCTTTCTACTCAGAGGCCATTTCCCCTCTGATAACCCTGCTGGGATGAGGGATACATCAGATTCTTAAAACTCAGTGGCAGATGGAGCCGTGGAGGTGTTCCTGACACCCTTACAACCAACAAATGCCTGGAGAAAATATCCCAGCAGTACCTGCTGGCTCCTGTGCTCTTCTCTTGTCCTTTCCATGGAAGCAAGGGCAGGGCACAGCCTTGTTACATGAGCACTGCTCTGCAGAGCCTCTTCCTGAAGACCAGGAAATTTAAGGCCTCAGATTTAAAGACCTCAAATTTAAGGTCTCCACTGATGCCTTGGGAAGACTGAGCTGGAACAGAGACTGGACAGAGATGGAGAATAAAGTAGA
>VZUA01059677.1:0-17667 GCA_013401035.1 Horornis vulcanius
GAGCTAGCTGGACCCCGCATAACCACACCAAGACATTCCCATATTTGAAAGCAATCAGAAAAGAAGTGCCTTCACCCAGCTGCACTGTGGGATCTGTCCTGCAGTTCAGGGAAACCATTTTCACTGCTTGGTGAAGTTGTTGAGCATTCTGATAATAGTTTCCGCATATTTTGTTTTTCAAGCAAGATGCAACTTCTCTGCTCCAGTTTTTTTCCAGCTTTGATCATCCTCCCACTTTTTTCCAGAGGTCCTGCTAGTGAATTACATTAGACGTAAAACTTTTTACTCTTCTTTCAGTGGATCAGTTCAGTGTTTTGTCTTCTGGGTCCTCAGTCATAGAAGCAGTAAAAGTTTTATTTTTGAGCCATATTAACACAAAAAACCCAAAGACCGGTGCCTTAATACCATCATGGTTTTAAGAATTGCAGAGAAAGTAGCTGCTTTCCACCAAAAGTAGACAATTGACATAATAATAATATAGCAGAACATGTTAAGTCTTGCTTGTTTTACACAAGTATTGGTATTGAACAGCTAAGAGTATCTGTAAAAACCTTCCCAAACATGCTGAGACAGCTGAACTTGCACAATGCTCTCTTTACTTGTCAGTAAACCCAACAAATGTGTAACTTTCAATATGGAAAGGCAAGTCTCATCTTAACCAGCTGGCAAGCAAAAGTAGCAAAAAAGTCTGTTACTGCCCCAGGACATAATCTCAGCTTTCCCCCAAAACGGTGTTGAAGCCAGGGAAGCATTTGAGAAAACCCCTGCACCCACCCACAGTCAGTCTACTGTGATCTCTTCAATCCATGACATATCTGAGATCTCTTTTAACTACTCTGTTATGTAGAAGCCATGGACTTTCATTCAAACAGAGAGAAAATACAGTCATTGAAACATTAAGCTCACATGAAATTTCCATTTCCTTACAGGAAGGACTGTATGGGATCTGAACACTCTCCAAACCATGCAGCCGTTCTGGAGTCACACTTGAACATTTGAGCTCAGACCTATCTGTCCTTGTTGAATATTTTATGTTGACACAAACCACATATGTTATGTATCTGCCTCCTTTTTTTCCTTCTAAATTGGTTTCTCTGATCAGTGGAACAAAGATACAAAAGGAAATTAATCTGCTGCACATGAATGTCCTTCATGGTTTTTAAAGTCTTTCCCAGATCTTACTCTGACAGGGCATGAAGATAAGCCCAACATGAATTGCAGCATACAGATTTGGATGGATAGATTTTGAGTAAAGGAAAACATTAATGTTTTTAACCTTATTTGCAGAAAATAAAGATTATCAGCTCAGTTTATGAATATTAGGACATATTCTTCACAATATCATTTATAGTCACAAATCTCAAATTCGAGGTAACATTTATTTTGTTTGGAAATAAAAATTCTGAACAGTTTTTTACTTACAATAAGTTAGTGGGATAATATTGCTTTATTCATTTCATATTTGTTAGGTTTTGAAACTTTTATGCTTAAGGTCACAAGAATTTTCAATTCCAAATCCAGCATGAAAAATAAATTCTGCTTTGCACCAGGTTTTTGTGAAACTGAGGGTCAAAATAATTACTTTAAAATTAGAATTATTAGACAGAAATTATTTAAAATATCAGAAAATTATTATAATCCTTTTTTAAAGCACCTGTTGATGAAGAACTGAAGCTGATATTAAAGAGTTTCAAGAACTGTTTTGATGATTCTTTGCTTGGATTAAACATGGAGTTAAACACAGGAATGTGTGTACCTGATATAGTCACTGATTTGAGCAATTATTGAAGGATTTGTTAAAATGTCTGCAGGTTTTTAGAGTTTGTGGAAATTTAGATGTTTGTTGCAGAAATCTTATAAATATGTGGAGTCACTAAATAAGCCAAAGCTACATTCTGTAATTACAGATACACATTAGTGACTGGAAAGGAGTTCTTTTCCTGTAGCTAATAATTTATTTGGAGACATTTCTCTTTGGGCAGTCTACAACTGCTTTGGTGCTAATTTGCCTTTCCCATGTGTGAAAAGTGAAGGATAAAATCAGAGAATAAAGGTAGAAAAGCATCACATATGTGATGAAGTACTTGTTCTGTAGTTTTCCACTGTTGTGGGAAAAAGCAAAGCTCCAGTCTTTGGCAAGGGAGATACAAATCACAGCACATAACTTTTATTCTAATGTAGTAACTGTAGAGTGACAGAATTATATTTGAAAAAACCTCCAAGATCATCAAGTCGATCTTTTGAACACCACCATGCCAACTAAACTTAAGTGCCATGCCCAGTCATTTCCAGAACACTTCCAGGGATGGTGACTCTGCCATCTCTCTGGGCAGCTGTTTGAATGCTTCATAACCCTTTCAGTGAAGAAATTCTTCTAGATGTCCA
The DNA here is from genome assembly GCA_013401035.1 of Horornis vulcanius. Taxonomy (NCBI): domain Eukaryota; kingdom Metazoa; phylum Chordata; class Aves; order Passeriformes; family Scotocercidae; genus Horornis; species Horornis vulcanius. The sequence goes on from VZUA01059677.1 coordinate 2,386, forward strand.
ATCTGAACATCCCCTGTTCAGAAAAGCTGTGGCTTTCAGGCCATTTCCTCTCGACATGTTGCTAGTTGCCTGGGAGAAGAATTGAGTTGCCTAGAAGAAGACATGGACAATGCAGGGGGTGCTTTGATTTATTTATTTGTTATGCATGTGATGATGCTCATTGCACCCTGCCTTTGCCAATTTCCCCATGTAGACAATAATTCAGGACCTGCACATAAGTCTCCAGCTCCTGACTGTCGTGAGTGGATTTCTGGAGATCCTGAAACTTGGGTCAGACTACAGAAACAGGTTTTCAGGTAAGCCACAAGCCTGGAAAATGTCTTCCAGCTTCTGTTTTGTGACTACTAGATAATGAAGACTGTTCCAGCCTTTGATGGAACACGTGGCTCTTTTTGACCAAGGTGGGGCAGTATCCTTGAGGCAAACCATGAACCTTGTCCAGAAAATGGAAGTGATGGCATTTGCTAACACATTATCTGAAATGTCTTCAGAAAATGATATAGAATAGTTTTAAAAAAGCATGAAGGTTGTTCCAAAGCTGACTTCATTGGCCATACAGTAATGAGTAAAGGGTATTAGAAGAACATAAAATAGGCAGATACAGACCCATTTGAGGTGAGAATGACACCAAGTATAGAGGCCTTAAAAATGTGGACTGATAACTAGACCTGTAAATGTAACTACTGTCTCTGGTTGGTTTTCTTGGCACATCTAGAATTTGCATTTTTCACATTTGTTGCTTAACACATTGCAGATAATTCATCAGCATCAGCTATTTCACCCCTTCAGAGACCCTACTAAATGAACATGTTTGAAGTCAGTAAAAAGCAATTCCCTAGAATACAGAAAAATCAGTTTGTTGCTTATAAGGAACAGAACTACTTTTTACATTCCAAGTAGTTTGTTTTCCGTTTTCAAATTGGCATGCATGAAGTTGAAAGAATATCTACATAGGTTATGTTTAATTGCAGGAGTTTGGAGATATTTTGTTAGGGAAAAGAAGACCAAAACCAATTAAAAAAATGTATCAAATAGATGCTGTCCTTGTCTATAAGAGTTAAATTTGAGACAAGCATGAAATAAATATCTGATTTGTAAATAAGCTCACAGTTATATAGTGAGTAAAAAAACCCACATGATCAGGAAACTGAGGCTATGAGCTTTTCTTATTCTTGCCTTACAACTAGGTACAAGCTCTACTTACCTTTGCACTGAAAAAAAAAAAGATCTGTATTAAAACTAAAGCAAGGAGTAGCCCTGCAAAAAATTACTTTCAACACTAATTAAAAGAAGGGTTTTTTACAGTTTTACACCAAGAATGATGAACTCAGACACCATGGCTAGGACACTGGGTATATAGAAACATTTATATTGGGAAACACCTGTAAGACCATCCAGTCGAATCCTTAGTCCATCACTAAACCATGTCCCTAAGCTCCACATCTACATGTCTTTTGAACATTTGAAGGAATGGTGACTCTACCACTCCCAGTGCCTGATCACCCTAACAGTGAAGCCATTTTTCCTAATATTGAAACTAAACCATCCCTGGCACAACTGGAGACCATTTCCTCTTGTCCCATCACTTGCTACCTGGGAGAGGAGACCAACCCCTATCTGGCTTCAGCCTCCTTTTGGGGAGTTGTAGATAACAAGAGGGTCCCTCTGAGCCTCCTCTTCTCCAGGTTAAAGACCCCCAGCTCTCTCAGCTGCTCCTCTTCTGACCTTTGCTCCAGACCCTTCCCCAGCTTCACTGCCTTTCTCTGGACTCACTCCAGCACCTTTCTTGTAGTGAGGGGCCCAGAAATAAACACAGGATTTGATGTGTGGCCTCAACAGTGCAGAGTACAGGGGGTGATCACTGCCCTGGTCCTGCTGAACACATTATTGCTGGTACAGGCCAGGATGCCATTGGCCTTCTTGGCCACCTGGGCACACAGCCAGATTGTGTTCAGGTCATTTTCAGCCAGGAAGTTTTCCAGCCACTGGAAAGCTGTGCATTTCTAGATGCTGCATAGATAAGTACATTTGCATGCTACACTGACAGGACAAGGGGTAATGGTTTCAAACTGAAAGAGAGCAAGTTCAGATGAAGTGTTAGAAAGAAATTCTTTACTCCAATGGTGATGAAGCACTGGAACAAGTTCCCCAGGGAGGTCATGAATGCCCCATTCCTGGAAGTGTTTAGGGCCAGGTTGGATGGGATGCTGAGCAACCTGAGGTAGTAGAAGGTGCCCCTGCCTGTGGCAAGGTTGTTGAAAATAGATGATCTTTAAGTTCCCTTTCAACCTGAACCATTCTGATTCCATGGGGTTATTGTGACCCTATTCCAAGACCTGGAATTAGCCCCATAAAATTGACCTCAGCCCATTAATCCAGACTGTCCAGATTCCTCCATGGAGCCTTTCTACCCTCCAGCTGATCAGCTTGGTGCTGGCTGCAAATTCACTGAGGGTGCCCATCATCTCCTCATGAAATGCAGACTGTTGATAAAGGTAGTATTTAAGACTGTCCCCAACACTGAGCCCTGGGGAACACCACTTGTGACCAGTAGCCAACTGGATTTAACTCATTCACCACCACTCTCTAGGCTGGGCCATCCAGATAGGTTTTTACCCAGAAAACAGTGCATGCATCCAAACCATGAGCAGCCAGTTTCTCCAGGAAAATGCTGTGGGAAACACTGAAACACTACCAAGCAACATAAGCAGCTAAAAAACCCTCTGCAGATCTTGGGTTTGATGTCCTTTATCTGAGTATTTGTATACAGCAATTATTTTTCTTATTAGTCCTCCAACATGTTCATGTTCTCTTTGACATTTACAATCTTCTGTGTGTACAGGAAATGCCCATAAAGTGTGCATTTATAGATGCTGGACAGATGAGTACATTTCCATGCTATGCAGCTTTCCCTGCAATATGATCAACTGTCATCAAGTAAAAGAACAATTTTTAAGTAGTAACAGTGGGATTTGTCTGATCAAAAAATGATGGTTACATTTGCATTACTCTGGCAGATTGATTTTATTTAATACCAATAATATGCAATCCTATGTAAGGCATAGTTGTTCGAAACTTAAAGAGAAATGATTAAGGCTAGATATAAGGACAAAGTTTTTTACTGTGAGAATGGTGAACCACTGCAACAGGTTTCCCAGAGAGGTGGGAGATGCCCCACCCCTGGAAACAGTCATGATCAAGTGGGACAGGGCTCTGAGCAATCCAGTCTTGTTGAAGATTTCCCTGCTCATTGCAGAGTGTTGGACTAGATGAACTTTAAAGGTTCTTTTCAACCCAAACTCTTATTTGAGTCTATAATTCTAAAGTAAACACTACAGTAGGTCAGAAGAAATGTTTCCTAAGAGAGTGTTGTTCTGTATATGGATGGCCCAGATCCCACCAGAAACAAGGCAGATGTGGAAAGGTACTGGGTAACCAAACTGGGTAACTGTGTGGGTAACCAAAATAAAGTGAGATTAATCCTCTACTGCTGAAAGTAGTAAATCTCAAGTCAAGATTTGCATTAACAGAACTGTAAAATTAAAATTCTGGACAAGTATAGCTTCTAGAAAATCTAGTCAGTGTCTTCCTGAGAAATCCATCCAGTATTGCTAGACACCCTTTAACTTATCAAGGGTTTAATACAGCCAGTCCCTTCCATAAACCCTACAATGTGTTCTTAATCCCTTGAGCACAAGAAAGAAAAAGAAGGACAATAACCTTTGTTAAACCTGTCCATGTTCTCTGCTCAAGGTCTTTCAGGAAGGACGGCTCAAAATGTGGCAGTACAACAATTACCTATTTCCTACCAGTATCCACATGCAGAAATTCACAGTGGCACCAGACCAATGTGTTGGTAAAGGTCAGCATGCAGGACTGAGGCAGAATAAAAACTGTGTGAACATGGTTGAGACTGCAAAATAAGACAAATACTTACATACTTATTCAGCAGTAGATCTTTTTCAGTTTACAGTTCTGATTGAAGAGCAAAATCAGGAATTGTGGCATGATACCATTTTCCTGGGGCAGAGAGACCAAAGACCAGAGTGAAAAGACTTTTATCCATTTTTTACTCATGTCAGTGGACAGAACCTGGCCCTTGGGTACTGAAATACTGTTCTGAGCACAGGCAATATGAATTCATGTTTTCTCAAGGCACAAAGCCCAGAGGTGGTTGCTCCTGCCCCAGGAAAGGAACCATAGTGTATGGGAGTCATAAGCTTGCCCCTCTGGGCAGGGGCAAACTGCAAAGTTCAGATTTAAAACAAAATGAGCTAAAAAACCCAGCAGACTGTCATAACTTTACTGATGTATTTTGGTGCTCCACAGTTTAGTCCCGCCCCACTGAACTTGCCAGCTCATGTTCCTTCAGTTTAAAACACTTCACAATTACTGTATATATGCCTTTCATCAAAGGATCATGAGTTACTTTTCAAACACTGATTTTGCCTTTCAGCCTTACATGAAGAATAATCCTAGGCCGAAGTCATGAATTAGTCAATAAGAGAGAGAGAGACTTGTCTTGGTTCCCAGCCTCATGCATTAGACACTACTTAAGATGATAATTTTGCATATTCATCATTTAGACCTGAAGGAGGTAATAAGAAAGAGTATTCTTGAACACAGCAAAGACTAATCAGTGCTGACACTATATAAGAGGAAAACCGTTTTTCAAAAGAGCAAAGGCTGACTTATTAAAAGGCAAAATAATACCCTATTACAACAGGTCAAATAAAGACAAATGAAACAAAGAAATGCATCTTGGTGGTTTTATTATTGTAGCCATAGACTCATTAAATATCAGAAGCTGAAATAAATAAATATGATTTAGAAAAGTAGATTAATGATTGGGAGTTTTGCCAACATGCCACAGGAACAAATGGTGCAAGCAATATAGCTGAAACAATATAGATCTTAATGCATGCCAAGTATTTACCCTGTTTTTGCAGTGAAAATGATGCCTAAATAATGCATTTTAAACATATCTATGTACTATTTAAGATTTGTATTCCAAAAAGAATTTTGAGCAGGCCTATTTGGTGTGAATTATGTAATTTCTTCTTTTCTAGAGGAAAAAAACTGTTACATATTGCCTTGAGTGGATGTCATTTTTCCCTTAAAAGAACTAGAGGAAAGTAGGCCATCATTAAGAAAATGTAAAGAATTCCATCTGACCCCCAGCAGACTTTTCATTCCTTAACTTCTGCTCCATAAATAAATCAAGCGCAATGCGTACTATGTCTCTAATCCCTCAGTTTTAGCTTCTTAAATTCATAGGGCAGTCGTTGCCCTTCAACTTACAACAAAACAACTTTTTATCACCATCAGGACTGCTTCTTGTGAAAAATGGAATGGAGCTATTCATACAACTGAATTTTGCCCACCTTTCTATCAAAAATATCACTTCCTAATCACATGCCACACAATGAGCCCACTCTTTTGCATGAGCAGCTCCCATACTACCCAAAGTCAGCCAAAATTTGCAATTACGATGCCAATAGGGCAGATTCCAGATGTGGGCAGATGTGGATTTTGCAGGTCCCCTCTTGCATGTCCATGATAATCTGAGAACATATCCTCCAAATGCATTTGCAACACAGCTGAGGTGCGAGAACTGATAAAGCAACATGTTTGTGTTTTCACATTACGTTGCTAAGGAATGCCAGAACTAGGACTGTTATCTAAGCAGTCACTATGCTTACAAGGAGAAGAACAAAATGATTGAGGTCTTTCTCCCAAGTACCCTAAAAAGACACGATAAGAAATAACAATGTCATTGTTTGCTTTCAGTACATTAATCTCTCTAATGTTACGTAGAATTAAAAAGGTTATCTTTGCTGAAATTTGCCATTTCAGTTCCAATGTTATGGACTTGGTGAAAATTCGGTCATGAAATTGCCTTTTACATTACGTTATAGTTACTTATTTAAAGCAAATTAAAGCTTATAACATCTTTTTCAAATGCAGGTCACTTCAAAAAGATATATTGATTTGCAACCTGAAACATGATGATCTGACGTCAGTATTCAGGCACTTTGCATTCCAAAGCACTCCCTTTTGTGTTTAGAGACCTCATGATGTTATCCCAAGCCACAGACTAAACACCCAATTTGAGACTCAAAAAATAATAACACATCAATTCATTTGGCAATTTTAACATATAAATCTACACATACAATCTGTAGTCCATAATGGAACAATAATCTTGTGATCTTTTGGACTAATTCCTAAAGGCAAAGGTTTTAGTTAAGGATGAGAACAATAGAGGACACAGTTCTGAGGGATTAATGAAGTTATTGTTTTGTACAGATGTGAAATCTATAAAAATCTTCGTTACATGCCAAAATATCAATTAGTGACTTTCCTTTTCACTGGCTCCTCTTTTCCTTCCCTTCATTGTACATACTTTCCCATGTTCTCACCAAGTTTTTGTCTCTAGAGTTAGAGAGAGGGTGGAGCACCCTCTGCAAGGAAATATCCAAACTGTAATATTTTGTGTACAACTCACTAACCAGCTGGTAGCACATAAACATTGGAGGTCATATCCATGCATACATGATCTCAGAGCATTATCCAAAGCCATTTCACTGACCCCCAAGGCACTAGCTGGTGAACTAAAGCATAATATGAGTACATAAACTTCTGCCACCCATCCTTTGGCCAGATTTGACTCCTCAAAACATATTTTCTCGCCCAAGTCTCTCCCAAAAGTCTGGAAGCCAAGTGAAGAAAAAGTGTAACTAAACACACATCGTGCAAAGCTGATGCAGGTAATTTTCACTTGGATTTTCAGGAGGGAAAAATCAAGAATTGTATTTGCTAACTAGCTTGCACCATGTACTTTACAAACAAAACCTCAACCAAACTGGTCATGTCATAGAACAATAGATAGCACTGGTCCAGCAGGGCTCCTTTCTTGAGAAAAGAAGCACTGACTGCATGAATCTTTTCTTACACTGTGGAGATAAAGGGTAGACAGGGAACATGTGAGATCTTTAACCTTCCCTCCTGGACAACCACTGAAAAAAAGCACCAGGGACCTGAGTTTATAACAAACAACTCTGTATCATACTGCATCTAACAATACACCACACACACTGCTGCTGCTGCTGCTGCTCTGAAATGTCATTATTGGTTACAAGCCCAAATCCCTCTGTGGGACCTGGCCATCTGTTATGGAGAGCAGGACACAGTTTAATGCACAGTGTTACCTACAGACAGGAAACCAAAACCAGTAACAGCAGGATGAGGTGGTGCACAAACCATGAGGTGCATATAAAGCAGGGATCTGCCATCTTGTGCTTTCATTTCATCTTTTAACTGCAAAAGGGAGATTCTTGCCCATGTCCTCAAAAGGAACCTGTGGCATCTTTCAACATTTGAACTCAAGTAATGTCAGCAGATCCATATGTCCAAATTTTTCACTTTCCCAGGCTGTTTTCCAAATCCTTTGATGTGCAACTGGTACTTTGAGAGGGCACGTCCTCTTCCAGAGCTACTATAAACTCATGAAACCAAGTGAGGTAGAAAAACATCTAAGCAAGTTTCAGGCAAAATTCATAACTACTTTCCTTTGGATCTTTGAGGAGGATGGAAAGGAGGTAAAGGTACAGCTAAGCTTATTGAGTCACTGAGTTGCTTTCTATAGCTTAAATCAAGAATTTTAGAAGCAACTTTGTATCAGTCACCTTAGACTGGCAGATTTTGAAGACAAATAGGTAACATAAGAATAATGTTGGGATAAATGCCAAGAAAATTGTTCTCTTGGAAGAAGAAATGTTGGCTCTAAGCAGTTTCTTCATGCAATAAACAAGAAATCACATTTCCTTGACCACATTTTCAAGGATATCTCTGTACAATTTTTCCAGCTCATCTAAAACCAAAATTGCAAAACCAGAAAAATGTTATCCAGTGCAAAGCCAAGATAATGGGATATGGAATTGCATCCAAATTTTGTGATGATTATGACACAGTAAATGTCAAATATGATGAAGTTTTACCATCACTAATTTGCATCACACAACATGAAAATAAAATATACAGCTGATTCATGTGGAATAAAGAAACAGCATTTTTCCCTCATTTTTGTTTCACCACATTTGAAATAATTCTGCTTTGTTCTTGGTTCATAACCAAGAACAGCTGATTTGGGTTTTTTAATTCATTATTTTAATTGGACATTAACATGTTCATTTCTCAGCTATATTGCTGTATGTAAAAGCCATCACAGACTCTTCTGATGGTGTATTTCTGAACAGACTTTCCCTAGGCAGGCTGCAAATGTTCATTAGCCCTCCAAAGGCTATCTACTAGAAAACAGCATTCGTTGGCATGCTTTAGAGATGTTGTGCATGGGTTTTGAAATATCTTTACTTTCTCGGTTTCAAATTTGCCCTTTTAATCTTCTCCTTTCCTATAGTAAAAGGCAAGAAATATTCAGAGTCCCTGCTGGCCAAGGAACCTGCCCTGGCTTCCCCTGTCACTGCAGGACTCCAGCCTGTCATCCAGCCCAGGAAACACTTGTGAGGTTTAAAAACACAATCCATATCCCTCTAGTCATGTCACAGGATTCATTCACAGTCTGGCAGGGGAAGGGGGGTGGGGTTGAGCTGATAGCAACAGCAAAATATTGCTCACACCAAGTATGCACTTTATTCATACAGGCTGTCACAGAAGGGAAAGAGTCCTTGCTTGATCACAGTTCTGCTTATCTTACATTTTTTCTTTATTCTGTTTCTTTCTTCACATTCATTTAACCAAATTATTAAAATATAAAATTGCAGAAAAATAAGGCAACAGTGCTGGGTGCATGCTTTCCTTCCTACATGATGTATTCAACTCAAATAGCAGACATTAGAGGGGAATGACAAGTTTATAATCATTGCATTACCTCACTGAACACTTCAGAGTCTCCAAATTTATTTAGTCATCTGATGTCCATCACCTGTGTGATATTCACCTTTTGTGCAAGTAGGTCAGCTCTTTTCAATCTTGATTTTTAATTCATAGAATCACAGAATAATAGAATCCTCTATATCAGAAAGGGCCTCTAAGATCACCAAGACCAGCCATCAACCTAGCACTGCTCCACTAAACCATGTCCCTAAGTGCCACATCTATATATCTTTTAAATGCTTTCAGGGCTGGTGATTACATCACTTCCTGGGCAACCTATTCCAATGCCTGATCACCCATTCAGGAATTTTTTTTTCCTAATACCCAACCTAAACTTCCCCTGGTGCAACCTGAGGCAATTTCCTCTGGTCCTGTCACTCGTTACTTGGAAAAAGGGTTTTAGAACCAGCTCAAGATCAAAATAAACTATTGATATATTAATGGCAGAAAGCAGCAATCATTTGAGAGAAATATGGATGAGGATTCAAGAGAGAAATCACAGCATCCATGGTTCACCCTGGCTGTTAACCACCTGCACACTGCTAACCACTGGTGTAACGAGCAGTAATTGATAGCACAGACACAAACCCACCTCTGCACACCCCCCTGCCCATGGGGCAGCAGGAGGTGTGAGTGCTCCTGCTCTCTTGCCCACATTGACCCCACAAGCTGGCAGGGGAGCCCCAAGAGGTCATGCACACGGGGATCCATGTGCAGCCCCATCCCACCACCCCAGCAGCTGGGTACAGAGTCCAGGCAGGGTCTCACAGGGGGGTGCTGTGTCTCTGGGCAGGGCAGCACTGTGGCACTGGCAACCCATGGCAGCATGAAACCAACAGCTGCTGCTGTTTCCTTTATGAGGACACTCCATACTAAAAAAAATATTAATCCTTATTTCCTTTTGTGCTGACTTCTCCTTTGTTTAACAAAAAAACAAAACCAGAAAAACCTCATTGTATTTTTAATGTTAATGATTTGTACACCAGATAATCAGCTTCCTCTTGAGCACTATTGGCTGTGCAGGTTAATGCTTTGGTAACAGGAGGCTACGGGGGAGACTTACACGAGGAGCTGCTAGAAGCTTCTCATGTGTCCCATGGAGCACATGCCAGCTGGCTCCAAGATGGGTCTGCCACTGGCCAAGGCCAAGCCCATCAGCAGCAGTGCTAGCACCTCTGGGATAAGATATTTAAGAAGGGGGGAAAATTCCTGTACAACTGCAGCCAAAGAATGGAGAACATGTGAGAGAAACAGCCCTGCAGACACCCAGGTCAGTGAGGAAGGAGAGGCAGGAGGTGCTCCAGGTGCTGGAGCAGAGATTCCCCTGCAGCCCATGGTGCAGCCTGTGGTGAGGCAGCCGTGCCCCTGCAGCCCATAAAGGTCCACAGGGGAGCAGAGATGCACCTGCATCCCATGGAGAACCCACGCTGCAGGTGGATGCCCAAAGGAGGCTGTGATCCACTGGAAACCTGTGCTGAATCAGGTTCCTGGCAGGGGCTGTGGTGCTGTGCAGAGAGGAGTCGTGCTGGAGCAGGTTTGCTGGCAGGACTGGTGACCCTGTGGGGGTACCCATGCTGGAGCAGTTTGTGGAGAGCTGCTGCCCGTGGGAAGGACTCACACTGGAGAAGTTTGTGGAGAGCTGTCTCCCATGGGGGAGACTCCAGACTGGAACATGGAAACAAATGATATGTCCTTCCACTGTGGAGGAAGGACCTGCAGAGACAATATGTGATAAATTGAGTGTTGTCCCCATTGCCCATCCCCCTGCACCACTGGAGATAAGAGAAAATCATGAGCAAAGTGGAGCCTGGGAAGAAGGGAGGGGTGGGGACAAGGTGTTTTTAACATTTGATTTTAATTTTTCAGTATCCTTACTCTGATTCACTTGGCAAAAATTCAGTTAAATTCCCCAAGTCAAGTCTGTTTTGCCTATTATGATAATTGCTAGTGACCTGTCCCTGCCCTTATGTCAACTCCTGAGCCCTTTGTTATATTTTTTCTCCCCTGTGCAGTGGAGGAGAGGGAAGATAGAGCAGCTTCAGTGGACACTGCGTGTCCAGCCAGGGTCAATCCACCACAGCAGCTTGGACAGTTGTGGGTCACATTCACCTGTCACATCTACAAGCCCTTCTGCCTTGACAGCCACTGTTATCCAGGCTATTTTGCCAAGGGCAGACCATAAGGCCATCCCTACAAGAAGCCCAAGATTCAAGAGGAGTATACTGTATTTCACATACTCTTCCCAAGGCACTGCTCAGGCTAAGAACATTGCTGTCATCCTCTAAAGCAGTCAGAAAGCATTTTCTGTCACTTGGTCTCCAGCATAAGCTCAGCTAGCAGGAACAAAAGACAATTACCATGAGATTTAATGCAACAGATGCAGTTTTAGAAGTATAGGAATATTTTTAACAAAAATAGCCGTAGGAACAGCTTACAAACTGGTTGTGCATCATCCATCTGTTCATATCAAGACAAGCTGCTATTCTTAGAAGACACACTGTAGGTCAAACCGAAACTATAACGTAGGAAACTGATTTTTTTGATCTTTGTTGCAGAAGTCACAATAAAGGAGGCTAAATACAATTGCCATATGTATACATTTTCCAAATATGTGCTGTTTTCCACCTGTAATATAAGTAAAATTGTATTTTTAGTGAAAGGATCTGTGCCTTTTTTCTACCCTGCTGCACATATCAACAGACTGATAACTTGAGCATAACATAAACTCAAAAGACCCCATTGAGGTCTGACCACACAGCTCAGGGCAGCAATACATTTTTTAAACAGCCCTTCCCAGATGTGTCATGTTCACATGTGCTGTAGAATGCATATTCATGCCCAGGAAATCCCAGCTAAAGTTATGGGAGCACTTATCAGAACAGCTATTTCCTTGAGTAACTGGCATTTTTTAATTCAGTCCTATCCTTTTAAGAGAAACTTTCCTGGCCATAGGTGAGGAACTAAAAGGAAGTACCTTGTGAACTGATCAGAAATTTTGAAGACAGCATGATGTCACCTATATAAGCATAAATGAGGGAGGTAATATAGCACTCAACAGTTTAAAAAAACCCCAAACAGTTCCTCTCCAGCCCCTTGCTCAGCAGACTACATTTCTCTTAATCTGCTTATTGATGAATCCTTAACCTGGCTCCATTTCCTCCTGGCTGGCCCTGGTCAGGAGAGTGCAGAGCTCTAAAGAACAGGTGAGGGTGCTCAGACAGCTCTGCTTCTCCACAATAAGGAGACAGAGCTGCCTGACTGGGACTTGTTTGCTTTTTTGTGGGTTTTATTTATACTTTCAAGTTCTTCATTCCAGCTGTGCCTGAAAGTGGAGGGGACAGTTTAGTCCCATTTAAGCCAAGTTCATGTGTGGTATCCGCTCCTACTTTCTCTTCTCAAAATGGGAAGACAGCCAAGGGACATCCAATCAGTAGGAAAATGATCTTCAGGGATGCTTGAGTGAGAACCCATCAAAGTAAAGAGCCAACACAGCTGGAAAAAATAGGAGACAGCAAGACCTCACTGAAAGCCAGATGTTCAGTGCACATTTTCCTTTCTAATTTTTTTAATCTGAATTTTTTAACAACAGAAACACATCCTACTTTTTCTTAAAATACAGTCAGGAAAGGAGGCTGCTTATGAGTTTTAAGTTCATTTGCTTTATTGCTTTAATTCCTTTGAAAAAAGTTTAGACATAAAATATTAATTGGAGAAGAAACATATGCTTCTTGGCTCGGTAGTGCTCAGTGCAGTCAGTGTTGGATTTTTTTCTTTCTGTGTACTTTCACAAGATGTCTGTTGGTTTTGAATTAGTTGCATTGTAGAGTTAAATTTATATGATGGGATTTAGCAGACAAAACAAAGACCCTTTAGAAAAAATGTTTTCATGGACATTTTGATGGAAGAAGAGATATAAAATAATGGGAAAGAGTGTAGCTGAAGCATAAGAAGTCTATAGGGAATGTTTCCCTGCACAGCTTAAAAGCTTGGTAAATCCAGCACTGAACTAATTTACAAGGGACTGTGACTGAAGCAATGCCAAGAGAAAGAAGAAGGGAGGATCAAATGTCAAAAAACCCCAAGTCCTATTGAAAAAGTCAGTTTAGGGGTAGAATGGTAAAAGAACTTTGAATCAGAGATGCCTCGTTTGGGCCAGATGTCTCAATGTCTCTGTACAGGTGTGACTAATATTTCCCCTGATGCACAACAAACTTGAGAAGAAAGACCACTCAGCAGGGGTTTGAGAGTTCAACTCTTGGCTTCATTATTAACCTTTTCTGTGTGTACATCCAGTCCTGATCCTCTCTCTTTGTGTGAGCTCTCATGGAAAGAGACTGTGGCCTGTCCTGTTTGCAGTTACTCAACCATTGTGTTGAGAAATGTTTTCAGAAGCATGGCTAAACAGTTTTATTCAGAAAAAAATTGAGAAATTTCACAGTTTTACAGTCAAGATGCAGACACATACTGGCACAACACTGGACATTTCTCATCTACATGGTTGTCAGTAAGCTGCTTTTAATGAGAAAATACTAGTGGCCATAGTAACTGAGGATTGTGGAGGGAAGAGATGAGGGAGAGTAAGAGACAGCTTTTGAAAGCTGGAAAATGTAATCTGAAATGAGCATATTTTGAATTCAACAACAGAATTACAGAATGAATTAACATTTTAGCAAAATTCCAATTAGGATTTTTTTTATAAAATATGCTGTTGCGACCTTGAAATTTTGTATGAATACAGTCATGACAAACATTACACCAAAAGCTAGTTGAGAGTAAGAATCACAGAAAAGGACTGAAATCAAATAAATAGAACAAAATGCATCATTTAGAAAGAGTTGATGACAAGGAAATATGTACAATTTTTTATCAGTGGATGACAGTGAGGTGGTGGGTCACTGCTGTGGAAAGGAGATGCAACCCTAGAATGAATGGAGGAACTGTTTTAGTCACACGTAAGGGAGTATTAACAAAACTAAACTGCTGAAGACATCACCTTTAGGAGACTAGAGGTATGGAATCATCAGGGTTGGAAGAGACCTTTAAGATCATCCAGTCCAACCATCAGCCCAGCAGCACCACTAAAACCCCTAAAGTGCTAAACCATTTCACCCAGAACCAGATCCAGATTCCTCTTACACACCTCCAGGGCTGGTCACTCCACCACGTCCATGGGCAGCCTATTCCAGTGCCTGAACACCCTAACAATGAACATTTCCTTTATAATATCTAATCTGAATCTCCCCTGTCTTGGCTTAAGGCCATTTCCTCTGGTCCTCTCACTGCAGGCACAGCAGAAGTGACTGGCTCCCACCTCATTACACCCTTCTTCCAAATGGTTGATGAGGTTCTCATCAAGCACCCTTCAAATGAGTGATGAGGTTCTCTCTGAGCCTCCTTTTCTCAAGGCATCTCAAACCCAGCTCCCTCAGCCATTAGACACATTTTCTGAACCTTTCATGAGCCTTGTTACCCTTCACTGGACACGCTCCAGCACTTCAGTGTCCTAAACTATCATCCACCTACACTGAGAGAGATTTAGTGAAAAACAAATTAGAAGCAGGAACTTTAGGGATATAAGCAATATACAGCTTGGACACCAAATGGCAGCTAAAGAGCTTAAGAAGTTTGCCCCTGTGAATGAAAAGCCCAGTGAAATAAATAACCCAATTCACACACACCACACACACACTAGGTGAAGAAACCTACTTGCATTCAAAACAGTGTCAGTTTAGGAACAATGACATAAAGACTAGTAGAGAACTGGCAGCCAGAAATTAGAAATCTGAAGAAATAAAAGAAGTTTCCCAACTGTTAGAAAAAGGAATTTCTAGCAAGCAATTAGATAGGTCATGGTAAAAATAAAAATTAAAAGCTATGATACATACATTATCTGTTTTTAAGATAGAATTCATTGTATTTATCAAATGGAATTAGGATGACAGGGCCTAAAGAAGAGAACCCAGGGAATCCCATCCCAGACTGTATTTCAGCTTCCCACCACAGTTTCTTTTGTCTTCCAGGAAATGTTCTGCTATCTTTTTATCTCCAAATCATATCCAACTCTTAAATTATCGCTGGCTTCCTTTCAGTATTTTTATAGCCCTTTCCTCAAGCTGCACAATTACCACTCCAATTTGTCTACCTTGAGATCTTCACAGTCCTCCTACTCTGGCTGAACATTTCCAACTTCAGCCCCAGCACCCTTTAACCCCTTCACCAATTGGAAGGACCCTCTCAGCCCTTCCCCTGAGACCTGTATCCTGGCTGAGGTTTTTTCTCCCCTCAGCAACTCTCAGACTAAGCTCAGATTTCCCTGAAGAATCACTCACCCATTCAACACTTTCAACCTGTCTCAGGTGATCTAGCTCCTTGGAAAGGCGCGCTTTT
>VZUA01059682.1:0-19371 GCA_013401035.1 Horornis vulcanius
TCTGCAAACTTGCTGAGGGTGCCCTTGGTCCCCCATCCTAATCACTGATGTAGATATTAAACAGCTGCCCCCAATAGTGAGCCCTGGGGAGCCCCACTAGTGACTGGCCACCACTCACCACCCCTCTCTGGGCCCAGGTTTTCAGCCAGGGAGGTTTGCACCCAGGCAAGTAGAAGAAGTTGTTGGAAACACCAAGCTAGGAACTACTTTCTGCTGTGGCCCAAACCAGCTTCCTGTGATCCAAGACAGATGAGGGTCAGAATCACAGTCATCAATACACCTTAAATACTGTAATGTATATTAACACTCTTCTTGGGTTTAGTCTGGGGCCAAAGGCCATCATTTTGGCTAGTCTGACTATGTCCAGTGTGGGTTATACCACACTGTGTTGTTATTATCACCCTGAAGAAAACAACAGGCAGGGAACAGAAGTCTTCTCACAGCCCCTCTGCTCTCAGTTTGTCCTGCCAGACCCAGATCAGAGCCTGCTGGATTTGCTGTCACTCAGGATGTCTCTGCAGGTGACCCCAGATGCATTTCAGCAGAAGGCACACATTAAATTACGAAAGCAGCCAGGTCTCCACTTGCTGATCCCTGCATGTGCAGCTGGGACTGCAGGGGAAGGCAGAACTGGAGACAATTCCAGCATTCCTGACAGCCTAGGACAGAGCAAGCAGCTCTCACCAACCCAGGGATGAGTGCAGAGCCTCCAGGCACTCATGTGCAAGACTTGTTCCAAGACTCAGGGTCCTGAAACAAGTGTACCCCCTTGACAGAAGATTTGGGCCTAGGATGAAATGAATCGTATTTTTCAGTGCTGCTCCTACAGTTGCTGTTGGAAAAGTGAGAGGAAGTGGGCTCCTAAAGAGGTTGGAGAAACTTCTCCCCTTCTTCTACATTAAAAATTGGCACTCCCACAACCTGGACAGCTGCCATTGACATACAACTAAAAATCTCCAATGTAAAACACCTTGAAATTGGTACAGAGTTGACTGAACTGCCTGTCCTGGCAGCCAAGGGCTGTCCTCAGTTCACTGTCCCACTTCAGATCCTGGTGCTTGTTTCCTGTGTGTAAAGCCAGGCCCAATTCACATACCTCAACCAATTTCAGATCCCACTGGAAAGGAAAAAGATGATATTTATTTATGTTTGCCAATTTTCTCATGCCACAAGGTGTGAGTTGAGCCCAGCACTTCAGTGGTATTGAAGAGCCAGGAGTCTGTGGCTCAGGCCCCCCAGGCCAGCTGCAAACTGGAGCCAGGTGCCCATGAAACAGGTCCTGTCACACAGTGCAAGAACTGCCTGTGCTCCTTTGGGGCATCGAGTCCTTCTTTGCATTGTGTTGAAAATTATGATTAATTAGGAACACAGAACACATCCCCAAAGCACATTCTGTAGAAATGGCAATACCTTGTGTAGACATTTGAGGTCAACTAATTTTCCATGAGAGTTTGCTCCCCAAGTGTTGCTTCATCAAACACAAACAGGTTCAAGCAAGTGCTTTTGTGTCAGGGGACCCAACGGGGCAGATTAAGGAAACAATCATGCTTTGAGCTAATAACAGATGAAATGATAAAAATCATCATTGTTCTGGGAAGGCTACTGATAACACTGTGTCTCACTTGGGTTTCTAAAACCCACAAAATATCACCTCATTCAATACCTTTGCCTAAAAAATTAGGCTCTCAGGGATAGTTTTATTTCTCAGAAGGGCTTGTATGAGAATCACATCACTGTGAGAGACAAACCAGGTTACAAGATATTGTTCTGGGCAGAACAGTTAGTGACAGTTAGCAAAAGAAAAGGAAGTACTTGTCTATTTGTATTTTACACTCCTTGAGGCAGAGGAGAAACTAACAACCTAAATAACAAAGACCAAAAAAGAAGAGGAAAAATAAAGCAGCAATGAGCATACACCTGAAACCAACAGCAAGGACCCAAATCTCCCCTCCTTCTGGCAGCAAGTGCTGAGTGGGACAGAGGAGGAAAAGGATAAACTTTAGAAGCAGCTGGTGGGAGGGAATCACTCCCACAAACACCTTGAGACAATGAAGCTCCCTCAAAATGACAGGAAAGCTCCCACAGCTCCCAGCAGCTCATACAGGCAGCACTGTCCCTGGTACAGAGAATGTAATGCTGTTAAAGAGTCCAAAGTGATTCATGGCTTATACCATTTTATTATTGACAGTCAAGTAAACCATCAGATCCTCTGGCAAGCTGTATTTCTAATAGATTTGAAATTGTGATATAGCTGTTATCCAATCAACTCAGTTTTGCAAACTAAATCCATATCTGAAACCATTCCAAGAGACATAATGAGACCGTAGGAGTTACATATTTAAAAGAGGAGAAAAAGTAAACCATCTGTTTGCTTATGTCTAGTAATAGACAACATACCCTTGCCATCTCTTTTGATTTTGACACTGTACTCCTTTGAAGAACTACTCAGAGGAAAAATGCTCAAGCTGTAGCTGACTTTCATCATACTCCCCAAATCTTAGTCTTCTTTTAAAGGAAATCATTACAATTCTCTTCATCTTTTTATGCCTATAATCTAGAGTTCCAAGCACACTCTTGGATATAGAGGCCATTTGGGACAAACATAAATTGATGAAACATTGGCCTTGTCTTCTGAGCATTTCAAAATGATGATACACCATTTCAGTATTTGAATTCTTCTGAACCTGAGGCGTGATAGTGAATGAAAGCAGAACTGAGCAAACTCACATCTGAACATTCATTTCTGATTTAACTTTTAGCATTCTGTCAAATCTTCCCAAGCTTCCTTAATAACAAAGCAATACAACAGGAGCATTTCCACTGAGATATTGAAACTGACTCTTGAAAACACCGTACAAAAAAGGTTAATCATAGTTTCCATTTGACTTTTCTGGTGCTGACCCAGCCCACACTCAGTTCAATAACTTTTCTCAGGCTGGCTAAGGTGACCACCATGACGAAAGTCCACACTCACAACTAATATAATTCATGACATCTTGTTTCTACTGTGGTTGCCCTCTCATACTGAATTCTTCTTGTGTGTGTAAAGGTGGCTGTGGCAAGCACTACGACTGGAAGTAAGGTTCACAGACTTACTATTTCCATTATAAAGCCCAATTTCCAGGGTTTAAGAAGTCAGCAGTTTCAACTGCACAAGTTATCAGCAGAGTCACAGTTTGTTCTTATCTATTTATAAAAGCAGTTTAAATCTACTCAGCTATTGCTGGAGATCTACAAACCATGGCCTGCCTGTTCCTCTTCAGCTGTTTGGAACTTACACACTGTGAACAGGAAATTCTCCCCTGGAAGAATCTCAGGAAGCAGAGCTGAGATTCAGGGAAGGCATTAGAAACATGTCCCCAGCAACAAACTCAGGGCTTATTCCCATCACTGTTTATTCAGAGCCTCCAGGGAACAGAATGAGATCTTTACTTAGCTTTGACACAAGCCTGCCAAAATTCAGAAACTGGTAATTCAGGGTGCACCAACCTTGATAACCTGAGCATGTCAAGCTCTTAGAACAAGCAAGACCTGTAAGATGCATTGTATATGTTATAAATATGTATTATAAAGTTGGCTTTTCGCAAATATGAAGATGAATGCTATATGTATAAAGTTAAAATAACTTTACTTTTATTTCTGCTATTAGTTTAAACTTAGAAATGGTAGTAGTGATAGCTGACATAATTATGAGTGAACTGTTTGGTCAGGATAACATCCAGTGAACATGTGATGAGGACCCTGCTATTGATGTGCTAACTATCAGCATCTGCCACCTGAAGAAAGCATGGCCCAAAACCCAAACTGAAGGTGAAAATAAAACCACAGCCAAGAAATGTGCAGACACTAAAAAGGCAGGCCCTGGAAGTGGCCATGCTAAACAGTTCCTGGAAAAAAATATGAATATGCATAATATTCTATGAATATGAAACAGACTGGTGTTATAGGAAAATTATTTAAAGGGAAGCTCTGAAGAGAACACTGAATGCCAAGCACTCAACCATTAACCCTTTGCTTTATTTCTGTCTCCTAATGTCTTTTTATTAAACTTTTTAAATTTTACCAGGAAAGAGAATCTTTTTTTTTCACATGCAGCTCCCAGGGGTTGTGCCTGCTCAAGGCTGGGTTCTGGCGTTTTAGGCAGTGCCAGTGCCAGCAGCCCCTGCCTGCACCAAGGGGTTTCATTCCCCTGCCCCAGCCCCACTGCCCAGCACACTGCAAGGGGCATCTGCAGCTTGCCCAGGACAGATGCCCACGCTGGAAACCTCTGAGTTGGTACAATCCAACAGAACAAGCCCCAAGGAGGTGGGAAAAATGGGAGCCATTCTTCCAGTTCCTCTCTGGTGCAAACACCAAATCTGCATCTGGTCTCCGAGGGGCCAACACTCTTAAAATGAACACAGCCAGCTTGCTACTACTTTCCCTTTACCTCTGAGTTAGGAGACAGTTACATCACAAAAAGAAAAGGTGTATCTTGTCAGTTTGGCAAGTACAAAAAAAAATGCATAAAAATAAATAGAAATGCTAAATGTAATACATATATGTGCAGAAATGGAAAAGAAGTCTGCAAAATGGTGATAATCCTTGGTATCCCATGAATGCAGCTCTTCTCCTGACACAAAACACACCAGTACCCCTAGCAGTGAGATTCTGGCATGTGTGAATCACTGGCTGCACAGGCTGTCCTTACTGCTGGGAGAAAATTAATTGCATTCTGTATAACAAACAGTACAAGTACCTGAAATGAAACACTGGAGGAGGTATGTTTGTTTTTTTGGTGGGTTTTTTTTTCCCAGCAAAACCATTCATATGGAATATTAGGGGGAAAAAAAAGGAAAACCTAATGTGATTTTTGCACCATAAAGCAACACTGGATTCCTAAAGATTGGAATTTTCAAAGCAGTATAGGTGGGTCAGGCACACAAACCCCACAAAAATGCAACAACTTGGAGGAGTAATTTCTGAAACACCAACTCTGGAAGAGCAGAGATATGGGCAAATTTTGAGATAGTGAAGGGTAACACAGGTCTTCCCACTGAGGCTGTAACATCAGCTGGAGTTGACAGGTTTCATCTTTTCAGGTGTCAGACCTCTGCAAAAAGGTGAAGTACATAATCCTCCTGCACAAAAGAGAAAATTAATTAGCTTCACAGGCATGATAATGAAACCTCGAGCCCTGAAAGTGCTTCTCCTTCTGCTAATCCCACACTCATCTTGTCTCAGAGGGGTCTCAATGGCAGTGTCTGTCTGCACAGAAGTGAGGAGGTTTGGGAGAGCTCACCACAATCCAGGGCTGCTTTGTCCAGTTTGGTGTTGTTGGGGGTTAGATTTGTTTCTTTTTTTACTGATAGATTTTTTTTCCATAAGGTACAAGGAGACTCACTACTGAGTACTTATGGGTGCTTATTTAAAACAAAGAAGTGGCCAGAGGAGAGGAGTGTAGCACCTGGCTACACCTTTTTTGGTCTCTGGGAGTTTGAGGGGGAAGGTCCTGCAAGCTTTGGGGGACAGGTAAAGGATGGGGCTGGAGGCAGCTGTATCTATTGAAATGAACTTGTAATTTCTTTTGCCACTTTCTATAGTAAATAAAATATTCTGAAATTGCTGTTCAGTAATTTCACAGAACTTCATTCAAGGTGCCTGCTTGACACCTTCTCTTGGCTAAGTTATGATTGCAATAGCAAACAGTGGTGAAGCACATCAGAACTGAGACAATGAGCACATCTGACTTGCTCAACTATCTTCACTGTGTTATGCAATGTTCAATATTGATTTTGATTCTGTTAGACTTCTACTGGAGTTATCTGTTCCAGCCAGCTGCCAAATATACCTGCTCAGTAATACGTCCAAATTCATTAACGGTTTTGTTTTAATAATATTTCATTTTCAAGTTTAATTTTATCCACACATTAGCTTCATATTACTTATGCAAATAAAAGCTTTATGACTATATTAGCAATAATTCATTATCATTCCCTACTTGCTTAGGGAAGGAATTTGTAACTTTGGAGTACATCCAGAGCTTTTAATTGAAGATACTAAGGGAAGTCTACATTTAGTTAGAATCATTTGCACATACTAATTAAATATGATTAGCATAAGTCTCTCAAACTCTTTCCAGGCTCAATGATTGATTGTCTAGGATAGGACTTCTCCTCGAGTCCTGTCTGAAGGATACTGTATAAAGAGGGAATTCAATGAGCATCCTGGGGGAAGGAGGCTGTGACTGTTGGAGCTGGGATCCAGGGCAGGAAGGTGATCTATTTATTGAAAGTTACTGCTCCATCTTCACCATTATGGCAGAGGTAAAACTTGTCCCCTCCTCATCTGTCCATCCCTTATCATCTCTAGGCAGGGGGGACAGGAAATCAGTGACTCTAGGCAGGGTGGTTTCCCTCCCAGGGACTCACTCCCAGTGGCAAGTGGTAGCAAGTAAGGAAAGAAATAACAAAACTGTACGATCAGGTTACAAAACCTAAAATGTTTTAGTTACTGGGACCAAGGGAGATGTTCTGGTGCAACTTTTTTCTGTTTCTTTACATCTTCACAACTGGCAGGGAACTTAAAATGATTAAACATACAAAATAGTGCCAACACACAGAATGGATTGTAACTACCTGTTCCATCTTGCCACAGAAGTCCTACAGGGCTGCATCTCCTAAGTTCCAGTGTTTCCATCTCCATTCCAAAGACTGGACCCTAAATCACCTCAAAAATCTTTTTAAGAAAATTGCAATGTCTCTCTTCCTTTCTTTGTGCTCTAAATGAGCTCTTGTTGGATCAGGAACTGTGATCTCTTTACTTTAGTATGTTCAGAGTCCCGTAAGGACTGTGGGTATCTCCCCATCTCCTACAGAAGATGTTTTAATTAGCCAATTATATTAGTAAAAAGCAAGCTAATTTCTAGGCCAAAGAATGGCATGGCACAGATATTAAAATCAAATTAGCAAGACATAGCAGTGCTTTCCTTTGGCATGCAAAAGTAACCTCCTGCACAGATAATCAGCATTGTGTCTGGGTGTGATCTGTGCCAGTGAAAAGCACACACAGTGCTGAGTAATGAACATGGTGACAGGTATATGAACTTCCCTCTACTATCTCCAGCTTTTGCCCTTTTAATTTAGTTTATTGGTAATCACTGTGTGTCCTTCCAATGTATGCTTCAAGAAACAAACAGCAGTGTTTGCAAACCATGAGCAAAGCACATGCACCAAAAATAGAAGAGAGAGGGAGGGAGCAGATCTTACAGCTTGACTCCACACTGACTTCTTCTTCCCTCAAAACTACAAGTTTACATCGAAGAATTAGAATGTTTGATCCAGGATGATGGGCACTTTTGATTGCCAACGAGAGAAAGCTGAAAGGAATATTTTAAATTGCACCTAGAATCTACCTTTTGAGGTGGAAACCAACTGAAAACACATTTATTTGGGCATTGAAACCAGACATTTAAAAAACACCTAGCTGCTTTGAAAAATGTATTTTCACGTTTCCTCCCAAAGAAAACAGCAGGCAGCACTGCCCTGCCAGCAGCCTTGCTCCCAGACCCCAGCTGTGCTGCACAGCTCTGAAAAGCAGCGTGGATTTGTCTGGATAACACTTTTATCCTTCAAAGGCCAGGGCAGCTGAGTGCCTGCCTTGGCAAAGCTCACAGATCAGCTCTGCTTAACCTGTGAACTCCAAAACCTTTTCAGGGGTTCTGAGGTGTAAAACCACCTCTGACCAAAACAGGGCCAACGAGGCCAGACAGGGAGAAGATGAAGGGGCAGAAATGGGCTCAGGCAGCAGCTGTAGGGCACTGGCCTGGCTCCTGGGGAATGCAGAACCTTCTCTGCTGCACCAGGTACTGCTGCAGCTCCAGCCCCAAAGTCAGGCTGGACTCAGGCTGGGAGTAATTGCTCCCCTCACAGCTTCTGACAGCCCAGGGATGCCCTGGACTGGCATGGACACACTCTGAGCTGCTTTAATATATGAGAGGAATCATTTCCCTACACAAAGTGGGGGCTCTGAAAGATGCAGTGCATCCACATATCTGAACCCACATTTAATCCCTTCAAAATTACTGTAAGGGAGGGATTAGAAGACTTGCAGGGATCATTTCTGCCTCCCTGGCATTAGTGCCTCGTGTTTCTGGCTGTATTTATTGTGCTGCTGCACAGAGATTCAGAGAAGATTGACAATCCAGAAGAAAGGCAAGTGAAATACAAAGCATGTCAGTACTCTTCTGATGTTGTTGCTGCCAACACTGCTTTCCTCCTATGAACAGAATTGTACATACTCTATTTTGTCTGAAGGATCATAATGTCTTTGTACAATTTTTGATCCATAATTTCTTTTCCTTACCTCACCTGGTGTCACACTCACTTGCTACCCTGAAAAAAACAGTAGAATCATGCCCTGGATTAAACCAGATGATCCATCAGCTAAACAACAAGATTGATGAAAATCTCAGTTCTTCATGTGCTTTCTGACAAAAATGCCCACAAGGAGCATCCACGTACTTTGGGAACCACTGATACTCAAACCCATGAGGCAGGGCCCACCACACGTGCTCCTGCTGAATGCTTGGCATCAGTGCTTTCTTAGCTACCTGTGCCCAAAGAGAGAATAACATCCCTTATGAAGACCATGACACTTCTTGTATCTATTGAAATAAACTTGTAATTTTGCCACTTCCTACAGTAAATAAAATATTCAGAAATTGCTTTTCAGTAATTTCACAGAACTTCATTCAAGATGCCTGCTTGGCACTTTCCCTTCAACCCTATGATGTTATTTCTATACCCATTCACCCAGAATCCTTCTCAGTTCAACAAGTTGACCCCTGCATTTTGCTTCATTTTTGTTCTTACTCTTTTGCCCCTCCTCTGAGTCAAACTGGAGTCATGGATACCAGGACTGGCTTTATGACCACCTAAAGCCATGCTCAGACAGAGGGAATGCTGCTGGAAGCACGGTGGAGGCAGTGATTCCTGGCTCTGTTGGTGTCCTGTTTCTGAGGTAATGGAATGCTCTGGTAGGAATAGAGGGGGTATTTCCAGCATTTGGATCCATTTTCATCCATGGAAATCCTGAGGATTTCCCAGTCCAGCAGCTGGGAAGTGTTTGCTCAGTGATCCTCACACCCATCCAAGCTCTGAGCACCAGGGTAACTTCCCTGCCAGCCCCTGCAGCGCTCTGTCACACAGGTGAGCTCAGGTGACAGCACACCCAGCTTGAGCTCTGCCACTGCTGTCACCACCAACAACAGATGGAACACAGCTGCAGTGCACCCCCACACTTTAACAGGTGTTCCCATACCAGGAAAAGAGTTTAAGCCTCACCTTTGAACTTTTAAGGAAGAAGGAGCAGAAACTTCGATGCTCTCCTCATCATAACTAGCCCCGTGCCAGCACAAAGGCATCTCTTGGATCTTTGAGCTGCTCCCCAAGAGCTGTGGCTGTTTTCTACTGAGCAGTGTGCCCAAAACCCCTCCTAGAATGTTGAATACCTCATCTCTCTTAAGAGAGAGCACAGAGATTCTCGGGGCTTTTCGGGGTGTCTGAGCAGGTGCAAGGGACCTCCCTGCACTCTGCACAGCTTTTATCCTTTTGTTTTGTATAGTTGGTTATTTTTGCTTTAATTAAAACCTTTTTGCTTTTTCAAAACACCTCCAATTAGCCATCTTGTTAATTATTCTTAAGCCATTTCTGAGAGGCTGCTGGCATCCCTCAGAGATTGATACACCTTGGTGGGACTCAAAACACGTTGGCTTTGAAGAAGGATATCACTGAGCAGAGCTGACTCGAGAGCAGAGTGTCAGAATGTGCAGCCAGCTGACCTTCCAGAACAGAATCATTTTAATAGTATTCTGGCCTTTTAATGCTGTAAACTATATCATGCATACATACATCTGTCCTAATTATAATTTTTTTTCCTTTCTCTTTAATTAAAATCTTTTTGCTTTTTCAAAACATCTCAAATCAGCCATCTCGCTAATTATTTTTAAACCATTTCTGAGAGGCTGCTGGCATCCCTCAGAGCTTGGTACACCTTTGTGGAGCTCAAAACACCCTGGCCCCATACAGCACTGCATTAGACCACGGGCAGCACTGGGGAGCTCTGGGGAAGAGCCACCCACCACTGCTGAGGTGAGAACTTCAGACTTGGTGGCACATCTGCACAACAACATCCCTGTCACCCTGGGCCTGGGTGGAGTGTGAATCCCCCTGGGCCAAATCCATACAGGCCCAGCAGTGCCCAGGAATGTGAGGATTGAATTAAAACCTTCAGAGAAACTAAAATAAATCCACACAGACGTGAGGTAGAAATGCAAGTTTAGTTTTAAATAAATAGAAGATTTTTTAAGTGCCTTAAACAAAAAAGAGCCTGTGTCAGTAAGTAAGAAAAAGACCTAATATCTAGTTTATAGTTCAGTAACACCACCTTTTGCAAAGTTAGTTAAATTCTAGTCATAACAAAAATAATGTAGCCTTGCTAGAACTTCCTAGATAGAACAGACAGAGCTATATGAGTAGAATTTGTGTAAGAATCAATTTAGCTTAAACATCAATTTTAGCTTAGGATAGGTCCAACACTATTGTAAGAAATTCATATTTGAGCCTGATTGGCTAAAAATAGAATAAAAATGTGCTGCTTTGAGGACACACACACACACAGAGGTCTCACAAAAACACTGATGCTGCTGTTGTTGCTATTGCTACAACAGCTGCTGATAAGACACAAGACACAAACTACTGATGGCTCTGCTGCTCCTATGGCTGCTGCTTCTGCTTGGGACTGAGANGAGTAGAATTTGTGTAAGAATCAATTTAGCTTAAACATCAATTTTAGCTTAGGATAGGTCCAACACTATTGTAAGAAATTCATATTTGAGCCTGATTGGCTAAAAATAGAATAAAAATGTGCTGCTTTGAGGACACACACACACACAGAGGTCTCACAAAAACACTGATGCTGCTGTTGTTGCTATTGCTACAACAGCTGCTGATAAGACACAAGACACAAACTACTGATGGCTCTGCTGCTCCTATGGCTGCTGCTTCTGCTTGGGACTGAGAAACTTTGTGTTAGAAGGTTTCTGCACCCTGCTGTGGACTCTGATAACTCTGCCTTCATGGCATGATTTAGCCATGCAATGAAGGACTTTGCTTTTACAACCACCCAGCTTCTGGTCTTCAATGAGGGTGTGAGGAAACCTCGACACAGCAATGTCCCTGTCACCTTGGGCCTGGGTGACAGCCACAGGGGAGGCTCTGATGGGGTGCAGGGTATGTGCATTGACACTGGGAAATCTCTTGGGTTGTCATCAGCAATCACAGCTCTGGCTGCAGCATGGCCAGGCCCTGCTGGGGGGAAAGAGGGCAGGAAAAAATCAGCTGGCTGGTCTGGGGCTTCTGCACCTCTGCACAGGGCTGTGAGGGGAGCAGAGAGACAAACTGAGAGCACACCACGCAGGATCAGTCTGTGGCTGCTCTGTAATCTACATTCTGGTGCCATGATTTTGGGATGAACTTCCCTCCCCCGGTGTTTAGCTACAAAATGTATAAGTAAAGAATGCTAAATTATATGCAAGTCACATTAAGAACAATCAGTCCCATGTAATAAGGAATCTAATAGTTCATAAATGAGATGCAAATTCATTTTTATGGGTGCACTATAATAAGCCAATTATTTCGGAGTTCTTCAATTATGTGGTTTCAAAAAGCTGAATTGATTTAAATTTTTTTAAGAACCTTTAGTTTTTCTATAGCACACAAGGAAAAGAAAATGTATCTGCCTTGATAGCAACATTAAATAAAAAGCAACCAGAAATCAAAACCCAGCTCCCAAACACGATGCCAGGTTGCAAGCAGGAGCAATACAAACAGAAGAATAAGCCAGCTGGTAAAGCAGAGGTGCAGCAGACATGGAGCTCTGTGGTGCCCCCAGTCCCAGGTCCTGAGGAGCCCAGCCTGCAGCACACTGGGCTGAGTGTGAGACAAGCACTGGGGAATTTCCAGAGCAGAAGGGATTCACCAGGCCTGGAGCCAGCAGTGGCATTACCATCCATGGCAATGTCAATCAAAACAGTCCTTTGGGACTCAGGGCACCCCAAAAATTAGAGGATATATTTTTCCTTTTTAAAAAAAAAGACTCAGCCTTGAGATGTTCTTCCTGAATTCTCCTGCTCTTGTTGGTTCTTGTTTCAAGAAACTGGATAGAAGAGAAAATAGCTGTCAGCTTGGTTAAAAAAATACCCCAACAAACTAATAGAGAAGATCATGCAGAGGCAGAACTGCTCTCCATTTTGCACTATGTGTAAAGAAGTGAAACAGTGCAAGGACACAGCCAGATTCCCTGACCTGCATGACAGCACAAAACACATCCTGCACCAACTTACAAGACAGAGAATTTGTGAATGCCTTGACCCTGGAGGAGTTCAAGGCCAAGGATGGATGGAGCTCTGAGCACCCTGGTCTAATGGAAGGTGTCCCTGCCCATGGCAGGAGACGGAAACAAGATGATCTTTGAGGTCCCTTCCAANGAAGTGTTGCCAGATGAACAATTTGCTTAGCTGGTACAGAAAAGGCAATGACAATTTTTCAAAATCACTAGCTTACAATCAAACTACAACTAACATTAACCAAGAAGGGAAGAAAAACCACACTTCATTGATCAAAATAATCAATCAGACCAGTTTTGCCAACACTTCTCTATATTTGGAAAGTAGCACTGAGCTCCTCAGGTGGTCAGGGATAACTCTGTGGTCAGCAACCACCAAACACCACCAAAGGGACCCCTGGGACAAGAAAAGATCTTCACCAGTGGGAGGGGAAATATGCTGATGACTTTGGGGAAAGGATTATCATATGTATGTTTCTTCTGGGAAAAACAATTAATATGTATGTAAACTAGAGTATATAAACACAAGCCTTGTCTGTCCTCAGCATCAAGATACTTCAGAGGAAATGGCCTCTTATGCATCCGGTGCCAAATAAAGAATGCCTGCTTCTAAATGCTACATTGGTGTTAAAATATTTTACCAAATATTTGGTAACAATGTCACAGCAGGAAAGTAAGAAATATATAAACCCTGGCTTAACTTTTCTGGGTATATAGAGGCCATATAAAAGATAAACCTATTCCTGCTGCTGGAATACTTACACAAGCTTTTGGGTACATAGGCTTTTATTTTCAGTTCTGAAACAGAAGCAGAAATCTTGAAATCCTCACTGTGTGGTTGGCCTCCAGTTACATCTTTTTTGGAAATGTGCTGTTTCTGATTCAAGTTCAGCATGCTTCCATGCCTTAAGCACAGCAGCCAGCCTAGTAAAAGACCCAGCTTCTACTTGGTTATCTTATCTTAGTGCAAGTGCACCACCAAAAATATTTCATGGGTTTCCTTTCCTCAGAGAGAAGCCCTATGGTTCCAGGATGCTGAAAAGCAGGAAAATTCATTTTCCCCTTCCTCCCCATGCCCAGTGTAAGCTCCTCCCAGTTCTGCTGCTAGGTCTAGTCTGTTGTCTCTGCCAAATCTTCTTGGCAAAAACATCCCAACAGATCAAGTGTCTGAGTAGCAGCAAAAGAGGCAATAAAGATAAATTATAACATAGTCTTCTACACCACTTATGTTGTCTACAGATAGTACAAAATCAACACCCAGATATAGAATCAATTGTTTAGCTTTAAAAATGCTTTTAGACTGAGGCTTGGAACAACATTCATCAGAGTTTGAACACTTTCCTATCAAAATCCACATGTATTGCTTGCAGTGGGAAAAGAGAGCTCATTTTAACAAAGGCCATGTTCAAAAAATGGAAATATAAGAAAGGGTTGTGGCACATCTAACATCCGGATCAGGACTTTTGTGTCTAGAGACTGTGCAAGATCCCAAGGTGGCTTTGAAGGATATCACTGAGCAGAGCTGACTGGAGAGCAGAGTGTCAGAATGTGCAGCCAGCTGACCTTCCAGGACAAAATAATTTTAATAATATTCTGGCCTTTTAATGCTATAAACTATATCATGAATGCATACATCAGTCTTGGGTAAGAAGCTTAATAATAAATTAGTTAATTTTTTTTTCCTTTAGTCAAAAGCCAGTAGAAGCCATAGCTTTATTTACAAAAGGTTAAACATTTCTTTAATTGGATTGCTGGCATTTAAGTGTGCAGCAGAATATCCTTCAGCAGTGTCCCTTTTATTTGTGAGTGGAAAAGTGCCTAGAGAAATGCCAAGGGAAGATTTAATTTTAATAAAAAAGAGAAGCTTAAGATGCCTTTGGAGGCTTATGTTACATCTCAAAACTACCATGAACTAATGAATTTAATCTAAAAGGTCCCCAACCACAGGACTGAAGGGAAATGGCAACCCTGGTGTAGCTTGACGAAGCTGACTTTGTTTTAGCAGTGGTAGTTCTGTGCTTATGTTCTGTGCTTATGTTAAACACACATCTAAAGCTTTTAGTGATTCAAAATATATTTTTAAATGATAAATACAGTTGCCCTGCAGCATCCTAAAGACACTTCAAAGAACAAGTCATGTCAGGAACTTGCAAATAAATAGAGGAAAAGGAAAATCCTTAGCTCCTCCTCTCCTGAGTCAGTCCTTTGGAAAACATTACACACCAAAATTGTACTGCCTGGAAGAAAAACACCCCCATGTTGGCTCCCACTGGGGCCAAGGTGAGGAGCCCACTCTGCACAGTGCTGGAGGCTGAGGGCCCTCAGCACCACCAGCTCAGATATCATCTCACAGTTGTCACAAACACTGTGGGAGTCTCCTGGGAGTGCCTCATGTCCCCTCTACTTCCAGAGAAAGCAGGGTGGGAATTTATGAGGAAAGAAAAGAGGGTCTATAAATTACACAGGACCTTTAACTAGAGGAATAGGTTTCATTACTGGAGCATGTTACTTGATGGTCAGAATTAAAATCAGCTTCTAGAAAGCGGATTGCATTTAACTTAACATTTAGGGGAACAGAAGAAACTGTTTCAGAGAGAGCTTCAATTACCTGGGTAATGTAAAGCACAATGCCAAGTTTGCACTGACACAGTAAGGGACCAGCAGGGAAGTTATCATCCACCAGGTACCTCTACTACAACACTGCATTTGCCTTCCAAAATGTGATAATTGGAGCATTGCCTTAATGCTGTGATGGATTTGAGAGCCAGAATTACCTATTTCACTACCACCTTAGACAGCATGGGTCTGTAATATTTGTGCAATGGTTTAGTGAATGTGCAATCCAACATTTAGCAGCTGAAGAGAGAGAAGAGTGAGAACTGGAGAATGTGAGCAAGGAAAATCTTACTGTGATGTGTCCTGACCTCTGCTGGGGCCAAGTGCAGCAGCCAGCCACCTCTACTGGAATGTAAGGCCCCAGATCTCACTCAGGGAGTCTCTTAAAAGGATTAAGATCCTTTCATGTGCCCTGAGTCAGACATACAGGAGAAAATACTGACTAGATATTCCTCAAGAGGTCACAACAACAAAACCTTTAATGGCAAACCAGAAAATCAGAGAACTTTGGCAAATTTTAGAGCAACACTCAGTCAACATAAAGCATTTCACAAAGCATTAATTTAGCAAACTATAAGTGCATTCAATGTAACAAACTCCAACACGTGCAACTTTAAAATTATTCAGACTTTGAGAAGAAGAAATTAGAAGGGGGAGGGGANAGCTCTTTCATCAACAGGTCTCCATGTTCCCAACAAGAACCAAACTGTCCAGGGCAAACTTTCCCATTTAGACATTTCCAACATAGCTTTACAGTTAAAGCCACAACTCTTCTGGAACACCCATATCTAATGAAAAAGTGAGTGTTGTGTCTTCATGGGAATACAGAAAAAGTGGAGAATTAACCACAAATACTCTAACAATCCAGAAATCAGAAGGCATAAAGGATCATAGCAAAAGGATCCTCAACTGCATTAAAGAAATCATTATTTTTGAGCCACTACTACAAGAATTAGAAATTTGCAGTTGACAACCCTGACATTTCTAGTTCTGTCATCATACTTGAAGAGGGGAAGTCTCACCGGTCCCAAAAATCAAGACTCAGGTTTCTTGCCACCACAGACCTTCAAGTATAGCTACAAGGACTTAGACCTCCTTGGGGTGGAAGAATCCCAATTCAAACAGAACACTGGGCATTGGTGTGCCGGTCCCAACACACTGTTGCTGGAAAAGATAGGCAAAGAAAGACAAAATATTTCCATTTTTAAAATTTTGGATTGGTGTTTCATTCCAAAATACCAGATGCAATATTTAAAACTACTCAAGACAAAAATAAAATGTCTCATTTAATGTTAGGCATTCACTGAGCCTTAAAACCAGATAATTCTGTTAATTTTTTTGTTTGTTTGTTTTCTCCATCATTCTAGACCAACCCATCTGTTTGATCTTTAAAAAAGATACTTGTTCATGCAGGATTTATCCTCCTGTCCTGCTGCCATTCCATGGCCAGGTCATAGAAGACATAGCTTCTGCTTGTGGGACAAAATCAGTGAGGGAAAAAACAACCACAGCAATAGCACCTTTGGTTTCTTCTGTTCTGTGGCTACATATTTGTTCTTTGAATCTCAATTATTTGACCCTAGTCACCACACTCTGTACTGGATTTTTACATCTAATGAGGCTGCAGGCTGCTGCTTTTCACTATTATCCTTAATCAAGTTTTATTGATTACTGTGGGACAGCAGCAATGGAGAGAACATTACAAATAAATGGAAAAGCTGCCCAGAAGCTACTGGTAAGGTTTTTGTGTTTCAGAAGAAACAAACCCAGTGTTAAAAAATAACACCATTGCCTCTCCTATTCAATCCTGTGAACTGCCTGTGAGATATTCTGATGATCCTGCATTCCATTGTCACCTCTAACTCTAACACTCCTGGCTGAAAACCTACTGGATGTGAAGCCTGAGCCAGCTGAGCCAAGAGCTGCAGGCAGGAGGATCACACATTCTCAGCTTGATGTGGGCAGGTAAAAAAAGTGTTCCTTTATACAGCCTCTCTCCCACTCAGGCAGCAGGAACCTGCAGAAAGCTGAAGGAAAGGCTGGTGGAACACAACAGTTACTTATCTTGTAGTGTTTCATAACCAACTCAGTCATCTAAGAGTTAATGGCACAGAAGTCACCCGGCCAGGTACCAACTCTATCAGAGCTTGTAGAAAATTATCAGCTTAGGAAAACTGACCCGTTATTCTCATTATGGTGTATTAAATTAAAATGCATTTAGTATTCTAAATTATTTAAGATCCATGGCTTGAATCACCTAAACTATTAATCCTGCATGGCAGCATATGTATTATCAAGGTAATGCTGGAGTAGAAAATAAGGGAATTGTGGTATTTAGGATACACAGTATAGTAGAGCCTGAGGGATTGAGCTAAATAAAAAAAAAAATCTGCTAGTTCTTAAATGGTCATTATTATTTAGAGTGGCTGTTTAAATGGAAGCAGGGTGACAGCAGTGACCTGCACTGACATGTGCATTTCCATGGATGGTGTTGGGAAAGGAAATGAGTCTGTTTGCAATCCAGGAGCCCATTAAACATGGCAATCTGTTAACATATAGGCCCTAGCTCATATTGTCACAGAAATCTTCAACCTCTTCCTGTCTTGTTCTAAATATAAATTGCAATTTCCCAAGACAGTTCAAAGTAAGCAAAGAGTTGCTGCTCCTCTGCCTCTACCACCTTAATCTATCTTCTTTATTCCAATGGATAACTTCTGCCATGGGATATTCTATGCCTTGTAAAAACATCCTTCAAAGAAAATGTAGTTGAACTCTTGATTTCTTGATCATAAGATTCCCTACTGTATTACAAAGGATTAATGATTAACTGCATTCTATGAAGAATAAACACAAAACAAAGAGTTGTCTGTACAGGATTGAAAAAAAAAACTTCCTTCATTTCATATAATTTATGACTGCCTTATGCCATGGAAGAAAATGAATCTCTCCCTATGCACCTTAGAAGAGTTCTGCAGTTAAGAGTCAAGAAAGGAAAAACATAACACCAAATTCCTCCTTCCTGCAATCACACTGATCTACAATGGATCCTCTTGTCTCTGCAATTCAGAATGACCAGGAGAGATATTTAAGTAAATAAATGTACCACAAACTTGAGTGCATGCGAAATGCACCAAAATCTGTGTCATTATCTTGATTATTTTATCCACTTCTCCCTCCTTTCCTAAGCCTCTGGTTCTTTTTCTGAAGAAAAGGAAGCCTTTATTTCACATTGCCTATAGATTTTAGATACATGGATATGATGTTCCACAAACAGGGATGCAGATGAATGGGAATGGGCTGATACTGCTGGTGTTCCCATACCCAACACTGATCAGGTGGGGTGTGAGAAGCACTTGTAGAAGCAAAAGCAACACTGAGCACCATGGCACTGAGCAAACCCCCAAGGCACCACCCACATCCAGCAGCAAACCCACTGCCACGCTTTGGCTGGGTGTTGTGGTTTAGGAGTGGTAATTCCCAGACCAAATGCCCCTGCTGAGACTGAAGCACACAGCCTCTACCACTGAGCACAGAGGGATCCACACAGCAGCTTTCCATCTTCAGTGTATCCTTACAACTTCACAAGAACCATCAGTAAAGACAGTGTTTCACTCTTCATTTTCTGGTAGCTGGTTATATGGTGAGGCCTCCTCACCACATGTCACCCTCTATTCAGTGATGGTGATGATGATGACAGTAGAAAATTTTCACCATCAGGCCAACTCATCATGACTCCCAAGATCCCTGGGTGACTGGGATTTCCTGTTCAAGCTTTCTATATGATCAGTGCTTGTCCATGTAGCATCAGTGTGCGCTGCAGGGACTTTCCCTTTGAACATCCAGCCCATCACTGATTGTTGAGGTGCCAAAAGAAGCTGTGCTTGGTGCCAATCACTTCTGAAGCAGCTCAACCCCCTCCATAAGCAGGCAGTATCTCTTATTCAGCTGGGTGTATCTGGCCCCAGATAGTTCATATTGGCAACTCCAGAACCCCAGGGAATGTTCAGGAGTCTCTCCAGGTCCCTTCTGCCAGAGGCTCCAGGAAGGATCATGCTCCCCAGCTGCAGTGTAGAGCACATTCTGTGGAGCACGTCCTGACTGGCCCAAGGGCTACTGCCTAAAAAATCTCCTGTTTAATTTGTTCAAAAACTGATTGTGGTTCAGGACCCCACCTAAAACGGCTCTTCTTCCAGGTCACATGCTAGGGAAGGTTTACAATCTGACTGTAATCTGGAATATGTATCCTCCAAAGCCCAACAGCACCTAAGGAAAGCCTCTGTTTTCTTTTTGCTGTCTGCTGAGGACAGAGCTCTTTTGTTGACCATATCCTCTGGAATCTGACAACATCCATCTTGCCATTTTACTCCTAAA